>JAEMOT010001200.1:80510-96184 GCA_019297695.1 Apostasia ramifera
AAGATAACAATGAACCAAATACTCCCTAAGATATTTCAAGCTAAAGTTGAATTACATTAGTTTAAGTTTAATTTATCTCAAAAATTATTTTTTTAAATATAAATAATATAGTGTAGTGTTTTTGTAGTTCTGATGGGAAGGAATTTGCTTAAAAATTAAGAGGTTTTAAGTTTAAATAATACTATCATTATAATTTTTAAATGGGTAACAAAAATTATAGTGCTAGGTGAAATTAAAAAAAATGTAAATAATATAATTATTTATTATTTTATAAATAAAATGTTCGTATAATTGTCAAGGTGCTCATATTTAAAATTTAATAAAAATTATTTATTGGAGATTCCAGCACAAAATCGAAATTGATGAGAACTCGGAGCCAAGCTCAAGTCGAACTCGGATCGTTCTCAGCTGTTTAAGAACACGAATCTTAATGCAGATCCGACTGCTCCGCCGTGATGGCGTGCGGATTGCTGGCACCCGGCGAGGGGCGCAGCAGGGAGTATATAAGCTGATGTTCGTTTCTGCGCTCTCATTTCTCTCCGACGGCAGTGGAGATGGCAGAGATGGATGAAACCCTAGACAAGTTGCGCCGGCCACTCTCCCCTTTGGCCGTCTTTCTCATCGTTCTCGCTCTGCAGCTACTCGATATATTATTCGAGAAGCTTAAGCAGGTAATCAAATCGATGCACTGATCTCTTACTCTTGCAGATACATCTTTCGTCCGGGATCCCATACTTCTCGTCCTTTGTTCAGTTTCATTTGATATTCTCTATTTCAAGCTTTTATCCACTATTTCATCGTCTGTGTACCGGATTTTGGATTTTCTTCTTTGGAATTTTTAATTTAGGATTAGATGTTTGAGAATGCTTTTGCCTAGTTTATGGCATCAAAGTGATTTGTATTGGATTTTAATCTGGAATGGCCTACTTAGAATCTGTAATCGTATCAATTGCGGGACTTGGTGAACAGTTGCTCAGTGACACTAAATTGAACTTAAAATTGTTGATTCGTTGTTTAAAAAGCTTATTATTTTTAAACAATATGTTTTTCACAGCATCAACTCATTTTTCCGTGCAATGATTTCTTTGATCTAAACAACACATTTGTTACCGGTGCATTTTTACGTGAAGAGCGCTTTTTTATATCTACCTTTTAAAACTTATGATTATCAAATCAAATGACATTGAAATCATTGTGGAGCTTGGCTTTACAGCGGGGATCTACTAGCGGGGAGGAAATCGAGTTGCGCCAAGAGATAAAGGATCTTCTAAAAGAAGCAAGCTCTTTGTCAACGTAGGTGTTTGATGTGGTTTTTATGTAAAGTTCTATGATAAAATCCTTTGATAGTGTTGCCAGTCATTGATCTTCGGTTTTAGCAATTTCTGCAAGTCATTTCTATCGCAATTCTGTTCTGGAGTTCAAATGGTGTTTGTACACCAAGAGGACATGCACTCTACATATTTATGATTATTTTTGCAATTGCAGGCCTTCTACTTTTGCTCAGTCTGCAAAACTTAGACGAATGGCTACTGCTAAGGAGAAGGAACTCAAAAAAAGTATGTCACACTGCTCCTTAATGTTATTGGCACTTCTAGGTGATTTTCTAGCTATTTCATAAGCGTTTATTTGAACTAATTATTTCATATTGCTCCATTTCAACTAGTTATTATAGATTATAGAAATGCTAGTTACGAATCCAAGCCAAGAAGAATGTCATTTGTGAACATGACTAGGAGATACCTTGTCACTTTGAAAAGGAAGCTGTGGTTGTTTATTTTTTTATTTTGCACATTGATTTCAAGAACACCATCATTCCTTGCAAATAGCTGCAATATTCTTAAGAAACTTAACTTCAAATGTTCTTGCTTAGGCTGTGAAGTGAAATCATTAACTTTGTTTTTGGCAAGTTTTTTTTGTTTTCTTTTACCAGGTGGAAACTTTGATATGTTGTATAACTATAGGTAGTCAGTGGAGCTTCTAAAGGACCTGAGTTTGTATAAAGATAGTCAATGATTGGATGGTTTGATCACTGAGTAAAATAATCTAGTTTCCACCTGTTTAGTGAAGAACAATATAATATTATTTAGATTTGGCATTGCCATTGTCCTTTCTTTCTCTATACTTTTCTTCCATCCAATTCTCCTTAGCTCTATTTTTTTGTTATTGTTAACTTTTATAAAATAGAGTTTGGAAATGTTAATTTTGTCATTGATTGCAGAACAGGAGGAGGATAGTAGTGAGAGCAAGTGGCCTTTGTATACAAAAATCTTTCTTGCATCCAAGGTTCTTATTGTTGTATTAAATAATTCCAGTGCCTCCTTCTCTTGAGTTTCTGCAACAATTTAACTTACTAAATTTACAGACATTATTGTATGCTGGACTTTGCTGGTATTTTTGGACCACTCCGGTAGCTGCAGTTCCTCAGCATCTATTGCATCCTTTTGGTAATGTCTTCATGGCTGGGATTCCTTATCATATTAGAGGGCATCAGCGGATTTTACCGTCAAATATACTGTGTGTTTTAGGATCTTAAATGCTACAGAGATTTGTATCTTTTGTTACAGCATCTATTGCCACATTTTGGTAATGTTTTCAAATCCCGGATCCCTTATCATGACAATGGATTTTACCCTCTCATATGTCGTTCCTTTTAGGATTTTTAATGTTATAGTATGGTTTGTATTTTTCTATTTGAGATTGGCATTTTTTTGTACTTTTTATGTTACTTTTTATTTAGAATGTTGTTACTTATCTGTAAAAAACATGAGGTTATAATTTTCAGAAAAAAAAAAAACATGAGGCTATGGTTGGTTAGTAACATGTATTTGTTAGAAGAATTCCATGCTAATAATGAAGGATCATAGTTCCTAGAGGTTTAATTGTGAGAGGTGCTACTTGGTTCAGCTTGGGTTAGTTCTAGTTTAATTTGTACTTGACCGAAGTTTTACCTGGTTCCACGTATCGTATCTATCCCAAAAATCATAGGAACCTAACTTAGAGGTTCGGGACCGACCCAGATAATTCAAGTTGTGTCCAGCTTGGGTCTCAGTTCCAAAGAAGATTAGAGGATTCTTTGCTCTCACGATGCTTAAACTTATCTCAAATTTAGTATTCATATTAATGCATATTATGAAATGCCATATATAGCATTATATACACACAAATGTATATTTGACATAAGCTTAAGTTATCAATATAGAAAATAAACTACAAACAATGAATATGTATTTATTTCACACATATTGCTATTAGATAAGATGATGTTTTTTGTCGGGTTAGGTTTGGTTTTCCTGAAAATAAGAACTGAACCTAATCCATCCTACTTGGCTTTTGCTATTTTAGAATTGTAACTGACATGGAATGTTACAGACATCTAGATTGTGTATCTATTTTTTTGTGTTTTTTTTCACACCCTTACTAATTGCATCTGAATCACACGCATCATGTTGATAAGACACAGACATTTAGCACATTGAGGGTGTTGGTATCATTCATGAATTAGGGGAGATGTAATTTGAGAAAGTTCTTTATTTAATATATCTGTTAGACTGTTGAATCACCATTAAAATGGAAATGAAAATGACGTAAGGATTTAATGATTTAATTAACTCTATGTTTCTAATGTTACTTCCCATTGGCCTGCCACAACACTAATGCTTGTAATTCTAGAATTTGTGATTATCAAATTATTCATTTTTTGCGCTTGAAAGTTCTTATCAGCTTTTTGAGCCCATATTATGTGATCCTTTCTCTGTCATTAAATTGCCAAAACTTCTCTACAATTTGTTCAGAAAAGACTATTTACTTCCCCAAATCTTCCTGAAGATCTTGTCTGCTAATTTCTTCAAGGGACGGCCTCCTATGTATCACTTGGATCGGTTACAGGCTCATTTGCCTCAATGAGTTTGGAATAACTTAGGGCATGATCTTTAACGGGGTCAGGCTTGCTTACAATGAGGCAATCATATAATCATGAAGGCGCCTTGTGAATTATTAGATGGTTCATCACCTTCTGGTAAAGAAGACCTTGTAGAAATGTTACAACCCAAACCATCTTGAAATCAAGCTATGTGAATCTCTTTCTTCTACTTTTGATAATTATCGAATCCCTTTTCCTCTTGTTATATGTCCATTTTTAACTTTCTTTTCAAGCCTTTGAATAAACCATAAGACTTGGAACCAAAACCATTCTGAAATCTAGCTGTGGGAGCTCCCTTTCTTCTAATTTTTATACTTGCCAAATCGTGCGGCCCTACTTGCCCCTTGTTAAATGTTCTTTTTTGTAATTTTTTTAGCATTTGAATAACCAATATGGAGAATGATATTTATATTATGCTGCTTCAAATCTGTTCTGATGTATTGGATATTTGTTATAATTATGTCATAGGTTGGTGTTGTAAAACAATTTGCAATATCTATAGATAATATCATATGTAGCAGTAGGCATGATTGATTGGAAAATGTGGATACTTACACTGATTTTAATTTGTAGGTCAATACCATTGTTGTTGGTAATTGTAGTAATTTCCTAAGTTGAATGATTATCCTGATAAGCTGCTTCATGAGAGAGCTTTTTCCATGACATATTTGTTAAAAAGTTCAGCTTTCTATTACGATTTCCTTTTAGTGTAGAAGTTTAAATGTTGTATATACATTATGAGCATCATTGATTGATTGGATAAGGTTTTACTTGATGACGATGACGATGACAATGAAGATGACGACATTTATGATGGCTTGTTAGATGCCTCACTATTTAGAAACCAAATCATGAACAAACAATATCATACTCTCCCTCAACCAGTTTCTTTCAATCACTGTGTATGCTTGTGGGTGATGACCGAATAACACCCACAAATATTGTAAGTAGTGATTGAGAAAAAGAAGAGTAAGAAGTATGAAAATATATGGATTACAGAATTTAACCTTCACATAGTAGTTATTCCAAGGTAATGAGTTACGTTGAAGGCAATGAAGTATGGACACTTTTATGCATTCCAACGTGTTGTGTCATGCCATATTCCTGTGTCCCCGTGTCATGTTTATGCTTTCTAGGTGCTTATATAATATTAAATAAAATTATGATAAAAAATTATACTATCATATAATAGTAGTGATCGAAAATTTGGAATATCTTGCCGTGACTGTGTCCTATAATCAGCGTAGCGTGTCATGTCATATCCATATCCTTGTGTCGTGTCCATACTTTCTAAGTTAAACGCTCATTCGCTCACCTCTTTATTAATGATAATGTAGGATTCTAGTTTACGAGTTACTCTCATATTTTTGTAAATGTCTATAACTAATTCTCAATATCTTAAATTCCCATACCCACCTACATTTTTCTGTTTTTTCTCTCCCAAAGAGAAACTAGAATTAGCCTCAAAAGTTTTTTTTTGCTGGTAAGAGAACAAAATCATAGGTTTAGAATTAAGTTTCACTCTCAAGTTTCATGCGCCAACACATATCCATGCATGGGTCTGTAGCTGCAAGTTCTGTCATTTTAACTTTCTTATAATGAAAAGGAGTATCACAGTATTTCTAATTTTCTTTGGCAGGTTGGATTCTGTCCTGGAGAGGTAAGGATACTTCTACTGGAAATTACATGGTATGCATTCTCTTCTTAGATGTGAACAGTATTATTGAATTGATTTCATATTTTTCATTTTTGCAAAGTTACTCATGTAAATGGAGTAGTCATAAACAGTGCTGTTGATTTGTCTAACCATCTAGCTACGTTACATGATTTCGATTGGAAGATGGTTATACTGCTTCCCAGTGATTCTTGTAATAGCCGTCGAGAGAATATAACTTGATATACTCTTTGTAGTATTTATTTCAAATAGATAGCCTCGGCCGTAATTTTAGAAAATTACACAGGTATGCATTCTCTCTTCCCTTCTTTTTCAATCCTCAATGAACTCCTCTCACCATTGTATCACAGGTTGGGATAATGCCTTGGCTGCTGCTTACTTCCAGAGTCAGCAACTACCTGCTGCAAAGACTTTTCAACATTATTCCTTTTTAACCCTTCTTGTAAGTTGTATTTTTTCAGAATCTGTGAAACTTCCTCTCTGCACCTGCAGTAATCATGGTATCTGCCTCCCGGATTTGAGTAGATTGCATGAAGATGATATAATATGATGACAACACCAATAGCAATGATATTTAGCAGCAAACTAGTTGGGATCTGCTGATTGCATGAATATGATCTTTGGGTTTTTGTAACTTTAGTGTTTGTGGATAGGGCTATTAATTTCACTCGACTGATGATCGATCGAATAAACTGGATTTTAGATCAAATAATGATCGACTTTAATTAAATTCTAAATGAGATGGCTATATTCTGATCAATCTAATCATGAGTTGACATAAGATTAGATCCAAGCTTGCTTGAAATTGGATTGTAGCATTAGACTAAGAGGGGTAATCAAGATTAAAATGATTGAAGAGAGCAATTACATGGATGTTTAAAGTTTTTGCTGAAAAATCAAAAATTAGTTCAAAGTTGGATCTACTTCAGCCTGTTTCGAGTAACCAATGAGCTAGGTCTAGCTTGGATCTTGGATCAAGATATATTGTATTCTTGTCCTAATCTTGGATTTGATCAAAGATCGAATTGAAAATATTCAATTCAATCTTGAGTCGATGTTGAATTGGCTCAACATCGAATCTTTAATAGCTCTATCTATGGACTGATTTATTTGGTTTGGGATTATAGCAAGTAAGCTTCAAATTGAGTTGGTTTTGAGCTTAAGATTATCCTAACTCAAAGAAGTAACAAAAAAGAGAGCCCCAGCATGTAGTTAGAAATTCATAATAGAACTCAACCATTAGATTCTAGTTTATTATTTTAATAATAATAATAATAGTAATAATAATAATAATAATAATATGATGATAAAAACATTTTAAATCATCTAACCATAAAATTGGTTGCATTAAAATTAAGATGCAATTACATGCATGCCACTAAAAATTTAATTAATCTATATATTTGATATTCAAATTTTTAGTATTATATAAAATTTATATAAAAATTATAATTTTTATTATGTATGTTATAGTTTTGTGATATAAATTATGCGTTAGTTATAATTTTTATATTATTTTTTATCAAATATATAATATTAAAAATTTATTTGTTAAATATATAAAATGAATAAGTTTTAGGGACATGCATGTTTATTTTTTTTGATAAAGACATTCTTCTTATTTTTTGAAGACTAAATCATGAGTAGTTTATTGAATGATATACATATAAGAGTTTTCCCTAGTACGTTGGGCTGTGATCATAATAATAATAATGTTGTTAATTATTATTATTATCATTGCTTAACATTGCATGTGAAATCAAGTAATTTTAAAATTACATTTATTAAAATTATTTAAAATACCTTCAGTTCATGTTGCCTGAGCTAAAATGCATGTAAAAAGGGTTTTTGAATTTTCAGGGATTATTTACTTATTTATTTATTTATGTCATTAAAAAAAAAGATAATTACTTACATGTCACATCATTTCGCTTTATTTATGCGTTACCCATCAATTCTTAGTTAATTACGCTATGCACGCTCAAAACATTATAAATTTTTACATACACACTTTCACTTGTTTCTATTATAATGAGCAATTATAATTTTTCAATAATCTAACTATAGTTAGGTTACAAAAAATTTGAACCGTTAATTATATTATTTTAAAGATATTTAAATATATTTTGAGTGAAAATCTTAAAATTTTGATGTTTAAGTTGTGGTAAGGGAAGGAAATATTCGCGACGTGAATTGATTTTAGGACAGATCAGCGCTTTAGTGTGACATCGAGGAAGAAAAAAAATATACTATTAAGGGTAAAAATATAATTTTAATGATTTACTAACGAATTTTTTTTTTCAAATAGATTTTGATTAAATTTTAACTTAAGTGTGTGTATGTAAGATTTTATAATATTTTGAATGTGTATAGCGTAATTAACTAAGAATGGATGGGTGATGTATAATTAAAGTAAAATAATGTGGTATGCAGGTAATTATACCTAAAAAAAAACTATTCTTTTTTTATGAGATAAAAAAAAGATTCTTGTCCCTGCTGAAGTTGTTGGTTATTTGGATTGCCGATTATTAATTAATTATTTTTTTCTTTATATTAAATAATATCATCCAAGAAATATTTATGACGTAGAATATATCCAACATACCATAGCCTGAATTTTATATTAAATAAGTTAAAATAAATAGCTCAATTTTGATTTCATTAATAAACTGGTCAAGATTCAGCTTGATTAAGATATCAAAGTTTATAAATCAGTATCTCAAAATCGATCTGACTCAGTTATTTACAACTCGAATTGTGTCGTGATTGGATCAGTTCACAAGCTTGCAAGCCTGCCCGTCTCGTACAATTATTGAGCTTCCGTTGAGACCAACGAAGCTCATTTAAATTTTTGCTCCTGCAATTCAGAGAAAAGTATTGGATCTGAGCACAAGATTATGTTAAAAGTCGAAGAACTTTCACGTGAGGTCGAGTGCACGCATAAGTTTCACACACGAGTGAAAAGTGCAATGACGATGCTTTCTCACTATTTTTTTTGTAACAATCCAATATATTACGTGAAGGTTAAGCATAAAAATTTTGTGATTAGAAAGGAGCATGTTGCTATCACGTAAATGTCTTGTGTAGTAATAATATATTTTTATACACTATGATATATTGTTTTATGAGTTTTTGATTTTAATTATTTAATGTACGCTCTGGTCTCCAACAAACTTTTCTTATTACTCACTATTAGGAAAAATTTGTTACGCCATCCAACCTCGACATGTGGCAGATTTGACTTAACTCTTTGATGGGTCACTTGAATTAGGTTCCCGAACAAATTTTAGATACTCATTCGGGCTAAATCTAGCGACTAAATAACCCAGAGCCAGTCGAATAGGGCGATCGAATAGATGATTAGTCAGTATTTTTTGTCATATTATAATTCTATCTTATGCTAAAGCAACTCCCTAGAGGCAGAGGAGAGATGCATGTCATTAATGCTTAAATTGACAAGCGGCGTGGGCAGGTTTTATCACCCCCCACACTGTCTAGCCGTTTTATCATTAATTAGAGCCACCTAATCTCACAAAATCTGTTCCACCACCTTCTCACTATAGATACTCTTTTTTTTTTTTGAAAAACACTATAGATACTCTTATGTACGATGAGAAATGAATTCTAAGTTTTTATTTTTCAAACTCTAATAAGTGTTTGGCTGGTATTGTTTATGTACTGTTTGGATCTATTTTTTTTCTATTCTTTTTTGTTGGCCCTCTTTGACAGAGCATTTCTTAGATGATTGGTAGCTTGCTCGAATTCTTCTCCCATCCTTACAAGGAAAATTCAAGAGAAATCATTCTTTTTTTTTACTACACGTTTTATCTCTTCTTAATTCTCTTTCTAATTATTTTTATTTTTTTAAATTTTTGTTTGAAATTTTTACTCAAACATTCATATTAGTTTGTCTGATAATAACGACAAGCTATTGGTAGCAAGAAGATTGATAAAAAGAAAAGGAATAAAATAAAATGCCTTAGCTTTTAATATAGCAAAAATGAACTGTTATATAACAAAATTATAAGAATATGGTCATTCTTATTTCACACGTGCATTTGCACTTTTTTTTAATTCCCATGTTATATAATTTTTTATATTTTAAATTAATTGTATTTAAAATTTAACATAAATTTTAATATTAAAATAATTTTATTTCATATTAAATTTATAAATTAATAGATTTTTCGAACGAAAAGGTACAACATTCTTTCGCTTATATTCTGTGAGTACTGGAAAACACCAGTAAAAACTGAGGAATAGGGGTGGCAATTTCTACTCATACTTGATTAAATCGTTCTGACCCTCCCCTAATGGGACTGGTATGGGTACTAAAATTTTACCCACGACCCGCAACTCGCCCTGCCTCGCCCCGTTATGTATATATTTTTATCTATTTTTATATAGGCTTATATAGAGTTAAATAAAAAGAGTGCATTGAAAATGAAAAAATATAAGGTCTTGCTTTCATAGTGTAATATTTACCATATAAATATAATTTTTATTATTTCAAATAAAGTAAAATAATTCGATTTTCATTAACATTAGTGAGGAAACGGGGCGGGGCGGATATGGGTTTGTGAAAACTAGAAGCGGGCGAGGCGGGGCGGGGCAGAAACTGGTATGGGGCAGGTATGGGTAATGAATAATATATAGCAAGGCGAGTATGGGTATTTATAAACTCGACCCAAATCCGTCTTGTTATCATTCCTACTGAGGAAGCACACTTGCAGGTTAGCCAATGGAAAACGAGTGCATGGATTGATGACGTGGCAAAGCTTTAAGAATCCCGCCCAAAATTTCCTCTTCGCCCTCGCCGCCCTTGTCGCTCTCTTTAGCCCTACTACTAAATTTCTAATCCCTCACCTTCTTGTTCTTCCTCTTCCTCCACGCCGAGTACGTCTCCTGCTCTCGTTAGCTTCCTGTGGGTGGCAGAGAAAAATCCTAGAGGTAATCTCTCCACTAATGACCGATTTTAATCGATTCACGGCGTTTTCTTGTTGTTTTCAGCGTTAAAAACCGACCGATTCCATTTCGATTCTGCAGTTTTCGGGGATGGTGGGTGGAAAATCTAAGGGGAAAGCCTCCCAAAAGGCGGATAGCAAGTAAGTATATGTTTCCTTGCTTTGTGATTGGTGCTCCTGCGAGTTCGGTGTTTATGTGGTTTTGATCGGAGTTTGTGGTGGTGGCTTTTGTTAAGGTTAGCGACAAAGAAGAGTGTGGATACGAAGAAGAAGGCCGGCGGGGCGAAGGGAAAGGGTGGCAAGGATCCCAACAAGCCGAAACGCCCACCAAGTGCTTTCTTCGTCTTCATGTCGGTTTTCCTTCTAATCAAATTGAGTTCTTTACCGTTCTGCGGTGCTCTTCTGCTGTTTAATTGATTGTTCATCTTGGATGAGGTAGGGAGCAGTTCCGGAAGGAGTTCAAAGAAAAAAACCCTAGAAACAAGCAGGTTTCTGTGGTATGTTTTCTTAGCCTGTGGAAGGTTTCGGTATCTTAATTTCGTTTGTTGCCCAGAGCTAAATTTGTCTGTCATGTTGCTGTAGGTTGGAAAGGCCGGGGGTGACAAGTGGAAATCGTTGTCTGATTCTGTCAGTGTCCTCGTTCCCAATTTTTTGTTCTTGCTGATGTTTGAGTTTTTCTGTCTCGACTTATTACGCTGATTGATTCCTGAAAAATTAGGAGAAAGCTCCGTATTTTGCTAAGGCAGAGAAGTTGAAAGCAGAATATCAGAAGAAAGTCAAGGCATACGATGCTGGAAAGGTATGCATGGTGAACAAATGTCTTTCTCTATATGATTTCTGTTGAATTTTCATATTTTCTTGATACTCTGTAGGTGAACAAGAAGGATGTTGGTGATGAGGACTCTGATAAGTCGAAGTCTGAAGTCAGCGAAGAAGAAGAGGAAGGAAGCAATGGGGTAATGATAGTTAAGCTATAAGCTGTTTGTTTTCTGATGACTTTGACTTGATTGACAAAATCATAACAAGGGTTTTGTGAACAGGGCGAGGAAGAGGACGAGGATGATTGAAATGCTTAGTGGTGGTTAGTCTATTTTGTTTTGACATGACAGTGGTCGTTGTCGTGAACTATCACCAAAGATTCGCTTGAACATATATCCCTGTTCCAGCTCCTTCTTTGCACCTTGTTTTATTTTGTTTGTTGGGTTAAAGCATGGGATTCTTAGAGATTCTCATGGGCAGTGAAGAACTTGTATTTAAAACTATTATCTTTTAGTTATGGTTTTGTTTTGCTGGCAATAAGATGTTATTTTTTTGCTTCTTTGTATCTAATTTTGATTGGATCATGTGTTTAGGAATAATTTTTTTGTGAATATACTTATCACCCTATGTGTAGGAGTAATGTTGCTTATGATATCAAATAATTTATGCAAAGGAATTCACATTTTTGATTGCTAATTAGCGTTCCACATGGCCTTAATCACGTTGTTTAGTTGCTATTGAAATATAAAATAATTGCATTTTAGTGTAAATTCTTAATTGGTTTATCTTTTGAGTATGTGTTCTTATGCTTAATTTTATTTGTTGGGAATTTGAATGCTATAATTGTTTGCTTATACAGTGGATATGGGAATAGAGATGTGTATATGTTGGATGTATTGTTTTCCCCATTTATTTGTGTGGGAATTGTTATTTATATAGTGCAAGAAGTGAAATTTATATAGTGCGAGAAGTGTTGGGGGCAATTCAAAGAACTCATATTACTTTTAAGTTACTGTAAGGTTTTACTTTTAGTTTATTATTTTTTAAGTTTTGAAATAGATGATTTATTAATTATATTCAAGTTGAGGCTCTGGATTTTAAATTTGTTTTTGATTTTTGACAATATAGTCATGTATGCGGCTTTTTGATGGATTTAATAGTTGAAATTTGGGAGAAGCTTGTTAAAAGAGAGGAAATTTATATTGTATGTGTATTTCAAGTTTGATGCTTTCATGAACAAAATGGTAATTTGTGATATTTAATGAAAAATTTGTCCTAATGTGTGGGTATTTTAATAAAAAGGATATTAGTTATTGAAGGTGCAATAGAAGTCCTATGCTACTAAGGTGTTTATGAGATTGATGGGTGTTATATCACTATCAATCAATGTCTTAAAATCTAAGCTTGTAGGATTTTTTTTTATGATAATAAGTGTTAACATGTATTTCCAGCGTTGCATCTCAGTCGTACACATGACACTTTTAGGGCACGCTAACCCTCTATTATAACTAGTATCTTCTCTTGCAAGTTTCAAACCTCGACCTTGACGATTTACGACAAACCCTGTTGACGAGGATTAGGCCCCAGCAGCCTCATGACATCGGGCACGATCTATTGCAGCTTTCTCCAAATGTCGGCCACGATGTTCAGGACCGCCTCCCAACACCATCGGTGATGACATTTCCAATCTGTGGTTGTCGTTGTCGGAGTGCCACGACTGCACTATTTTCGATGGCGTATGTTCCTTCCAGGCACACAAATCAAGAACCCGCATGTTCCAGTTACTATAGATTCTTAGGAGAATTGCGAAGATCAAGAAGTCAAGCTCTCCATCCACTAACTCCAGCTCCTCCGGTGGTTGACAGCGGTGGGATCACTAGCACGGGCTCAACAATTGAATACATTATCTTCTAATGGAAGACTCGGGCGGAGCTCCATTACCGCTCGCCTATAAGTACCCTTATATAGGGCTTCTAAGGAGGGTTTTTTCTGCTTCTTCGGCTTTTTTTTAATCTTTTTCACTATTTACACATGTATTGAGCCCAAGCGGCTTTCCTTTTTGAGATATAGTGAAAGACTTCAAGCTCGTCCTAGTGGATGTAGAGAATTTCATCCCTGAACCAGCTTAAATCTCTGTGTGCTTTTTTAGATGCTTTTCTCTCAACTAAGCCGTAACAGTCAGGCTTAGCCTTCTGCGTACTGTTATCTTTCGGGATTTCTTTTCACGTCAACAATAAGTTTGTAAGTTACTATCAAAAAAAAATTTGAAACAGTTTTTTGCCTGTAGCTTATAAGTTTATTTGTTTTGATTATATGCTGGAGATAATTGGGTGTACCAGTGCTTTCATGTTGACTCTTTAGTAAGCAATTGACTTGAAGGTTTAATCTAAATTGTTGGTCATGTTTTAGATATGATTTTGTATTCTTACATGGTGAATCAATAGATGACTTTGACAATGTTATTTGGGAGTGGGGCTATCAATTAGCAAAATATTAATAAAAATGGTGAAAGATCATGATACTGAAGAACGTGAAAGATCCAAATGATTTGGGATTCATGTGGCTGACCCAATAGTTTCTTGATAAAAGTTATGTTATTGTTGTTTGTTATAATGGGCTAAAGTTGACCTTGAAATTAACTAAGTTGTTTTTGTCTTACCCCTAATAGAAAGACTTGTCATTATAACCTATATTTTGCTTTATTCTTGAGTGTCTATTGTAAATTTATAGGATTGGGCTTATTTTTTTATGCAAATTCCTTTCTGCTTTAGATGCACTGATAGTTTTGTTTAATGCTTTATACTCACTGTTCAATTGTTTTTGTCAGCTATATGTTTTCCTTTTTTCTTTGGATCTCCATGACATGAGTGAAAATGATTGGAAAAAAAAAGTGTAGGACCATTAGTGCACTCTTTTATGTAGCCAGATGACAGGTGCCCATTTGTCTTGCACGCTTTTTGGTTAATTTTCTTTGAGCCTTCGACCAGTTGGCCTTCATTCTATTTTGTCTATTTTATATGCTAGATTGCATTTCTTAACATTTATTTGTATGTCATATTTTTCTTGCTCAAGCTTATCTTGTTAAGCTGGATAAAAGGGCGCATCGATAGTCCTATAGTTTGCTCAATCATTTTATTAGGCTATGTTTCACTACTCGATCTATAACGAGCAAGCTAACTGACTTTTGTTGAATCATTTTTGAGTGGAAATCAGTATCACGTTCTTTTGAACAGTTAGTTACCTTTGGGTGAGTTGCATATCACTACAGTCCACATCCTATATGAGTCCTCTTCCTTGAAGAGCATAGTAGAGAGAATAAATGATATACAAGGGGGTTTTATACTGTAAGCTCTTCCTTAATGTAATTCAATTGCTAGAAATTACTGGGTTCGGATTGAGCACCAGCTCAAATATTTTGAGACCAATCTAAAAGCACCACATGGATTTTAGGCCTGGGCCTGACCCAGCTGTTTTACAGATAAACAGTGCAGGCTTTTAACCTTAAATCACACAGGCTGTTGGTTGTGGTAGCCTGGTAGTTACGTGCAAGAAATATGATTAGATATGAAATAAAAATGATATAGGATTAATTTCGTTCGGTATAAATGGATATGTGATAATTATGGTATTAAATATGGTAGGTATATGATTAATTGTGTGTTATGTTTTGAAATGGGGGGTTTTTAGGGCACATTCTTCTACTATTTCTTTGAGGTTTAATAGTTTGCACTTTTTACTATTTCCTATTTTTCGTCTCGTGCATATTACTTTTCATCTCATACCTACTATTTTTCGTCTCTTATTCGCTTTCTTCTCATATTTGACGAGCAGCATTAATGACGAGAACAACCGCTTCGTCTGTGTTCGCCCAAAGTTTTCGGCAGAGCTTGAACCCAACCAGTTCATGCTGCCGCTTTGATTGGTAAGTAGATTTGATGAACAGAACTTTTTGTTTTAGGGAGCGTTTGGTTCGTTGTTATCTTGGTGTTATGTTATATAATCTAGATGTCGTGACATCTAGATGTCATTTTTTGACTAATAATTTTATAATCTAATAGAAGATTATTTGTAGATGTCATTAAACTAAACAATTGTCTTCTCTAGATAACATATTATTTTGTCATTTATTTTTTATTATTATTATTATTTTTTAAACTAGTATTATTTTGGTCCTGTTTTAGTTTTCGTGTCAAACATCTATACTTTGTTTCACATTCTAGACCAAAATATTCGAATAGAGTATTTTGATCTACGATGTAAAATAAGATTAATTTTTTTATTGAAAATTATTGAGTATGTAAAGTAAAATAATGTTCTTTTTATATTAGAATTTGTGTAGAATGATTAAAAATTTTTA
>JAEMOT010001200.1:96957-125419 GCA_019297695.1 Apostasia ramifera
GTATGTAAAGTAAAATAATGTTCTTTTTATATTAGAATTTGTGTAGAATGATTAAAAATTTTTATTTATTATTATTATTGTTGTTTTTTAAATTAGTATTATTTTAGTTCTGATTTAGTCTTCGCGTCAAACAGGGCCGTTTTTGGTTTTGTATTTTTACATATTAGCACGCACGAAATTAAAAAAAAAAACTGGTAAGAATGTAATTTTGTATTCATCATGTATTTTTCAAATAAAATAAATTCTTATAGATGTTTTTCTTAAAAAAATATTTTTTAAGTTATTGATTTTGACATTCAATTGGATTACTATGACCCTGTTGGGTTAAAAATCATGGTCAAAATTTTAAATTTATTTTTAAAAAATTTTAAAAATTATTTTATATTTTATTTTATATAAATTTTAATATTAAATAATTAATTTTATTTTATATTTTATATTATTTTTAATATAATTAATTTACTTTATTTTATATTGTATATATTTTTTTAAATTATTAAAAAATTTAATTAATTTTTTTTTTATTATCAAACAAAGTTGCTTGTTTATTTGTAAAAATTAATTTTAATAAAAANTATTTATATTAAATGGAGAAGTATTATGAGCACTTTCCATAGATATAAAGCTCTGGATTTTTTTCCACTAATATTTTTTGGCCTAAAATTGAATAAAGTATAGAATATTTTGTGAAACTGCATATTATGTTAAAAGAATGAAAGGAGAAAGAAAAATATTTTTTTATCCATTTATTTTATATAAACAATTTTTTTTTTCAGTTTTGAAAGTCAAAACATAATTAATTTCCAAGCTTGAATAGATTTGTTTGGCTTTTTCGACAGAATTTGTGTTAACTTCTTCTGACCTATAATTATTTTAGAGTTTTTATTTTTCAGTCAAGTTCTAGTAGAGTTAATATTTTGAAAAAAAATATACATAATCGAAGGGAGTATTCATAAGTAAAAAAAAATACGAAACAAAAGACAATGAAGAACTTCACGATTATAAAAAGCCTACGAGCAAAGTTAGAATCCAAATCTCACTCAAAAAATCCTGAGAACATACTACAGCTCATTTGAATAAAAAAAAAAATCATTATGAAAAGGAGTTAAAGAACCGACTTTCAGGAAAAAAATTCCAAGAATCTCCTCCACAATAAATCCAACAAAGAAAAGAAAAAAAAAATTCCTGACCTAGGTGAAGAGTGAAGACTACGCAAGATCGATCAGTCCTTTGCGCAGCCTTTTCTTCCCAGCCCGTCGCTAGCCGTTGCTCTGGAGTGAGATGCGCAGCCAGCAAGCAGCGATGGGAAGGGGTAGAAGACGCGCTCACAAACTCGATAACGACGCGACGAGAATCTGAATAGCCGTCAGGCCAGGTTAGATTGTGTTGCCAGTTAATTAAACAAAAAAAAAATCAATCTGATATAAAAAAAATGTTTTTACAATTTCAAAAAGTTTTAAAAAAAAATCTTTGATGCGGAAAACAAAAAAGGGCTATTAGGTATGCCAGTAAATGGGTCAGCACCATTTGAATTTTGACCAAATTCTAATTTACTGTATTAAAATAAAATTGATTATCTGATTAAAAATTGAACTCAATTTTTCTAATTTTCATGATCAGATCTTGAGTTGATCAAATTTAAATGTACAACTAATTTTTATAATATTTGATATAGAAATTCACACATTTAAATTGTTTTAAAATTTATATTCATTTAATAATAAAAATATATAATTAAATTTTTATGTAAATTTTTGTCCTTTTTAAAATTTATTTTTGAAAGATTAATAAATTTAATGAAATTACTTAGATATTTTTTTAATAAAAAAATTTATTTAGTTTTATTATTAATTAAACTAATTTTCATAAATTATTATAATTTATGACTTAAAATATATAATATTATTTTGTTAAAAATTGTGAATGATGTGAAATAAAGTTAGTTATTATATTGGGATATGTGAGGGATGTGATATTTTTGATTAAAATTAAATCAAGTTAATTTTTAATGGTCAAACAAATGAGGTCTTAGTAATAATAAGAAGCTTTGAAATAAATAAAATTAAATTCAGCCTTTGAAGTGATTTTAGACTTCACTTGAAATTACATTAATAGAAGATCTCAAATTTTTAATTTTTAAAATAATTTGAAGTCAATATTTTTTAGATATGATTTTATTTGAACTAAAAATATATTTGGTGAATTCTATAAAAAAAAATGGTGAATTGCTTTTAATTATCATATATTTGATGAGTTCAATGGAGAGAACTTGCTTTTAAAAAAGGCTACTTGCCGACCGAACACTAGTTTCACTCACGTCTCAGGGGTAGAGAGAGATAGAGAGAGAGAGGATGAAAAGGAAGATGATTGTCGTGTGTGCTACAATGGCCTTTCTTGGTCTTCATTCTGATGCGGCAATGAGAATCAAGGTTAGTCTTCCCGTGCCTTTATTTTTCTTTGTTTTTGGCTTCTAGGGTTTGAATCGCTGCGTGCTAGTTCCGCGAGTTCCCTTCTTCGAGGTTTTGAAGGTTCTGAATTGGGCGCGCTATGGAAATAGTTTGGTTGTTCGCGCTCTGTTAGGCCAGATGCTTGTCCGAAGAAGCTATCTGAGCGTTATCTTGGATTGGGCGGTCATGGGCTACTATTTCTCAGTTAGTGTGACCCTTATTCTTCGGATGGGCTATCCCCGTTGTTCTGATTTTCTTTCATTATCGCAGAATTTAAGTTCTTCATGCGAGCAATTTTTATTCAATTATGTTTTTTGATCTCTCCTTATTCAGCTATTCAAAAGTTTCGGTATGTCGTGTTGCTGATGATCTTATTTTACAAGTATGCTCTTTCCAGAAATTGCTTCTCTCGTGTCAGTCTCTATTCTGCTAGGGAGACAGAAGTTATGTTCTTTGACTTTTGATGGAGAAGCTCGGATGTTCTCCGGGGAATATTATGGCTTGCAGCGGATACTGCAAAAGAAGGAAGAAAAGAACCAAATTGAAAAGAATACAACCATTCGAAAAGAAAACCACCATTACGAAGCTTGATTATAGAGAAAATGGATGATCACTTAGGAGTACAACAGTAAGGACTTTGCACTCAGAATGATTTTGTGTCTATTACAGGAGAAAAGGCCCTCTATTTATTAATGATGAAGGCGCCAAAGCTGGCGGGGAGCTTAGATTCCTTTGGTAACTTCAGGTGTCTTTTTAGGCTATTGAGGAATAGGGCGGCGGCTTACATATGGGAGCTAAAGTGTTGAACTGATGATCATTAGTTGCAAACAAACTTTTTGTAGGACTGACTGATTGGTATCATCAGAACGGAGCTGGATTAGCGGAAGAGCTTTTAATTCCTTTAAGTGTTTGAGGGTTTTCTCTTAGTGGATACCTCGAAACAAATCTCAGGTAAGAAGGATATGTTGGGACGCTTCAAGTTGAGTTAGACATTGGGAGATATGTGGTATTGCAATAGGTATGTTGAGAATTCTTCGAAAATCATCTAGACGTGTCATGGGTTATGGTTATTAGTCCGTGTGAGATATCTTGATTGCAAGCAATCAATAACGAGTCTTTTCATAGAGTTTAAGTAGGTTGCGGATGACGGTACAACCCGAGACTAGTCTGTCGAGAAACAAGGGTTCAATAAGCCGATTCGGTTCACCGTGATACCACATTAATGGCTGGGATTAACGCGGCACTTCTATTATGCACTTTGTTGTTGCACCGTTGAAATTGCCTTGCAATGATTTACCAAAGCTTTGAAAATTACTAGTTGATTTTCTGGTTCTATATTTGTTTGATAAGTTGCATTCAGTTAGTTATATTTTTTTGTGTCTAAAACAATAATAATAATAGTCTTAATCACAAACTAGTTGGGTCAAATATATGAATTTATCTTCTCCATTCCGGTATGTATAATGAATGCCCTCTATGAGCTAAAGTACGTTAAGGTCATGTGTAACTCTCTCCTTGACATCTTTGCTTTTATCTCCTCACATTTACATAGTGGGATTTTCTATAGGTCGACAATAGAAATGGCTAACCACCCTAAACATTATTTCATATCATTGGCTGAAAGGAGAAAAATCAATCCAAAAAAAACTTTTAAGTTCGTGAAATGGTGGATTAAAGAGGTAGGATTCCATGAATTAGTGATCTTCAGTTGGCAAAGAATATAGTTACCATGGATGCAGCGCACTTACAACCATTGAAAAGTTAGCTGGGCTGAGAAGAGATAAAAATTTGGTTACATATAAGATGGTGGATCTTAAGAAGAAGATTCAAGAGGATAAATTAGGGTATCATCTCATAAGTTGAGGAAGAATATGCAAAATCAAGATGAATGGAGGTTTAGGGATTAAAATCTCAAGAATATGAATTTAGCTTTAATGGGTAAATGGTATGTGCATGCTTAACAGTCGCAACACAGTGACAGCGAAGCGATTAAAGCATAGATATTGTAAGAAGAAGCCAGGTTTGAAGGAGAGGAGTAAAAGGAAAGGTGTTTCTCATTTTGGAAACGTTTAGAAACTGCAGCAAAATACTGCGACGCTTGTTATCATTTGTAATATCGGAAAGAAACAACGTTTGAACTGGTCGTTGGACAAGCTATTGGAGACTCTATCTGAACTTGTTATTTTAACCTTTTTTGTTCGACTTACTCTCATTTTCTTTATGAATACTTCAAGAGTATTTACAGATTGAGATTTTTCATATAATAATGTTGGGTTTATGTGATCTTTCAATATGTTTCTTGAATTTTTTTATTGAGAACTAGTTTGAAATCATTAGCATTGGCCTAAGGTATAATTATAAACTCAAGTCATAAATTCAGCTTAACAGTATCTGACATGTGCTAGACAGAGCTTCGCTCTCATGCTAGGATTCCTACTAATCTTTTAACATATGCTTCTATTTCTTTCAAGCTTCTGATGTGGTAAGGAGTGTGCCTGGTGAATGTATATATCCTAACAGCCCTGTTGAATATCTTGGACTAGCAGCAGCGATTGTTTTAGGGATGGCTCGAGAATAGTAAACCACATATGCTGGGTGCATATGCCGCTAGAGAGCTGCAAATTCTTCCAGCAATAACTGGAATGTCGCGTTGATATCTTTCATTGTTTCTTGGTATATTTTGAACCAATTTCCTGTTATGTTTTCGTATAGATGGAGTGAATTCGTTAATATATGTTGACTTGCTCTGCAAGAAACCTCTACGATTGTTTGCTGATATTTTTGGAGATTTGCATGTATCTATCAAGTGTGTGAAACTTGAAGGCAGGAGTAATGCAGTATGAAAAGGTTCAGATTGTAACTTTTTTAATTGATCCTACCTCATGTTTGGGCTATAGATGATATTATTAATTGAAATGCATGTGTTCCTTTTTCCAAAGTAACCTTTTCGATATATATTTAACGAGGAGAAATTACTATCTTATTTACATCAATTTTGCGTCTTGTCATTCCAATGCTCAAGAAAAAAGAAGTAATTTATTGTCCCTCGTCCTTTTGTAATTTGTTTTCCTTTTACCGTCTTTAGGCTTGGAGAAGATCCTCCAACTTTTTTCATCAAAACAAAAAAGAAAACCCACTTTTTTGTTTTTTCGAATTTCTCATTTTACATTTTTTCTTGCATCTGTGCAGTTATTCTTATGCTTTCTAGTTACTACTAAGTGCCTTTGGTTCAATAGCTTAGGGATAATACTATCTGAGAATTGTTGATCATTCATTATTCTCGTAACTTTATCTTAACTATTTGGAATTGACTTCATTAAATCATATTTGCTAGTTCATGCAAATTACTTCAAATAGGGCTGTAAATGATCCGAATTGAATCGAGTAGTGTATATTTAAGTCCGTGTTCATTTACTAAAACTAAACTCGAGCTTATTTGGAGCTCGTTTGAGCTTGATTCGCAAACATAAAGATATGTTTGAGCTTAATTTATGTTATTCGTGAATGTGTTCACTAATATGTTTGTGAGCAAGCTCAAATACATTTGAGTTCGTAAGTATGAAAATTATGAACAAACTTTAATTAAGAAAATAATGTGTCCACGAACAATTTTATTATCATGCTAATTTATGATCCATAAATTTTTTTATTAATAAACAAAGTATAACTCTCTAAATAAGCTATTAATTAAGCTCTAAAAAGCATTATATTGAACTTTATAATCAAGTATGTTCCCAGTGTTAGTATGTTTAGACTCGTTTATTTACCAATCAAACTTTTAAAATTACGTTATAAACTGTTCGTTCATATTGATGAATCGAACATAAATGAGCTGTTGTCGAACCGAACACGAGCTGTTCACCAAACACTCGGTTCATGTACAACCCTAACTTCAAATAAGCAAGCAAAAAATGCCTAGTGTTTCGAGAGTTACAATATATTTTTGAGTCCTGCTAAATCAGCTCAGTGAGCAGGAACCCTTTTATCTAAAGATATCCCATCAGCAAGACATGTTCATCTTTATCCTCTTGAATCCTCCGTACTAACATTTTAACCTATGGTTTAAATCCTCCTATAATAGGCAGCAAATTTCATGAATGGTGCAAAGTTGTAGTTTTCAGGGAAATTTTCATTGTAAAACTCCAGGGTTCACCATTGTTCTATCTTGTAAATGAACTTTCGTGGAAAGTGATTTCTTCGAGAAAAGTTGCCCGTAGATGGGTGATTTATCAGTTAGATGCAATGTTTTAGTGCTTCTGTGTTTCCTTTTTTTAAGAAGGAAGATGGTCATAAAGGTAGAACACAAGTAAAATTGAGCTCCTTATGTGACTGTTGAGCACCTGTATTTATTATTTTGTTGATTACTGTTGTGCAATTACTGGTCTCCTGATTGATAATATTTAGTATTGTTTTGATCTAGAAAAGCAGTTGCGAGGTCAATTTGCCTTTTATTTAACCATGTTTGTCAATGTTCTCTCTGCAGTTTTGGTCAAGAGTTTACCAGTTTCTGTGTTTTATTTGAATACATGTTTGGCCCAAATTGACGGAATCATTTTAATTTGTGATGTTACTAATGTTTTCTAAATTCATTTTCAGAATAAACAACTTTAGAATAGAATAGGAATTTCAATAAAAATGAAGGTTGTTAGTTTACCTAAAAATGTTAAACTTATGAATTTATGTACCTAAATATAATGATTCAAACTTTGTGGATCATGATGTTAAAATCTTAAAACCTCAGCAACATATAAGTAATTTACCCAGATTGTTAGTTTCAAGCTAACCACCTATGTTTAATTTTGCTGTATGATTCTGATCAGAGAGTTCACATAACTTTTGAATCTCTATCAAGAATTTTCTTTGGCTTGCAATTTTCTTGTCTTTTCTCAACATATTTTCCTGCTTAATGCAGTATCTACTAAAATTGCTCTTAGTGTAGTTTCACTTTAAAAATTTTATATTCTTTACTGAATCATCATCTTGAAACCCATATTTGCAACTCAATGTATTCTCAGCAAACTTGATTGCCTAGCATTTGGATTCATGCTACAAATCTTTTGGTAATTAAGTAAAGCATCAAATAGAAGTTATTCTTGCAGAAAAACAATTGACAAATATAGAAACATAAAAGTTTTAGAGCTTGCAGCTCTCTGTGTCTTTGAGTAAACTTACTATGTTATTTGTAATGGCCTGTAGGCTCAGTGTGGAATCAATTTGAGGTATTCCCTCATCCTCATCAATGTGAAGCAAAGCTAACTGTGACTCTAACAAAGAGACTGGCATGAAATGCTCGCCTACCTCTGACCTTTTATTGATCCTTTCAGCCAGCCGTTCAACTGGAGCAACTAAGCAGAAAAACTTGACCTTGCAGTTTACACAATCACCTGTTTTGTAGTTTGGATCTGCTGATCTCAGGATCTCTCTGTAGCTCCTCTTTAGAGCAGAGCAAGTGATAGTAACGGTCCGTCCTGTGACGAGGTGCCGCCTGATGGCATAATGAAGGCTTTCGAGCCATGGGATGCGATCTTCATCGGAAAGCGGAATTCCCTTGCTCATCTTTTCTGTGTAACAGATCACGATTAGAGACTGGCAATTGTGTGAGGGTGTTCGAGATATAATTCTGATGTAATAAACCAACTTGAAAATTTTCAGGCTTGTACACTGACACAACTTTGACTTATCTATATATTTTGATGATAAGTGGTGCTATAAATTGGTTGGGGCTACGACGAACTATAGTTTTCTTTGCTTGATTCCCATCACAGATACCCAAACATCTAAAAGCTAGGCTGATTACCTCTGTTTGACTTTGAATGGAAGTCATCAGCTTCAAGAAAGCAGCAGTTTAAAGACTCAGATAGCATTTTAGCAACAGACCTGTCATTTCAGTTCAACAATCAATCATTCTTCTGTATTACATGAAAGCAAGAGAAGATGTATTCTATCCAAAGCTTTGAATAAATTAACTTTTAAGAGCAGAAACATAATTTGAGGATTGATTTGAGTAGGGGTGAGAGTTTGGCTCGAAGATCAGTTGCTTGATGTTCGGATCAATAATTAGCTCGAATTGAGCTCTGCTCGAGTTTGTTGAGCCAAGTCACGAGCTATGGTCGGATCAGATCAACTTGACACGATCTCTATTTTTTAAAATATAAATAATGTATTCAATCATGTATTATAATTATTTCATTACATATATATAAGTATGTGTTAGTATATTTTTTAAATAATATTGTGAGTATGATTAATCCAAATTTATTTTATAGATGAGATAATTTTTTAAAAAAAGTTTCAATTCTAGGAGAGTTTGTATTGCCTCAATTAAGGCTCGAGTCAACTCAAAGTTGAAACGAGTCAGTTCGAACTCAAATCAAATTGCGACGAGCTAAGATTGAGTTGTGCCTCAACTCGACTCAAACTCGGATCGTTCTCAATCCTAGATTTGAGGGCAGTTAGGTTGCTGAAAAACATGAGATGGTATCATAACAGTATCCTAGCCGAGGTATCCTTTAATTTAGATGATAGAAAAAATAACCTGTCAAAGTGAAATATGTTCAATGGAAGAGATAAATGTAAATTCTACCACATTGTTTTGTTTAGCCAGCTTAAAATTAACTTTGTTAACTTTAACGTGATATGTCTTATCATACATAATATTTAAAATTAAAATTTAACTATATTCCAAATCATAAGTATATTTCAAAACAAAAATTAACTTTATTTTATATCCTACACAAATCCGATCAGCCACTCAACCGGCAAGATCAGAAGAAGCATTTCCTTGCAGAAAAGAAACACTCATTAAACTATATTTTGATGAGCAGAAAGTTTCAAACCCATTTTCATTTCCTTCCAAGCCAATCCATAATGAAGGCGACAAATGCTTACGTTTTACCTGAGCCGCTGACTCCCATAATCACAATAGCCGGCCCTGTCAAAACAAGAAGAGAAACACGAAAAAAAAAATCAGAAATTAGAAAGAGCAAGTAAAATCGCAGCAAAACACCAAAGATTTTGGCCGCCTAATTATAAAATAATCTAAGATCCGTACATAACCGAGGATGGCGATCACCAGAAAGGTGGGAAATCAGTGAATAAGCGAGAAACCCTAACCCAAGAATTGGAAATGAGGGAGGCGGGGAGAGAGGCGAACCCATTAGAGAGCGCAACAGCGAAGCTTTTGACCGGAGGAGGAAATGGAAATGAGAACCTGCACAGCGTTCATCAGGAGAGCAGCTGGCCAAGTTGGCAATTTATAGCCGCTTTTGGATTCCTTTATCGGGTCAAACCGGATAACGGGTTTTCGGTACAAAGCAGTATATGGCTTTTGGATGGTTAGCCATCATTATTTTTTTAAAAACTAAAATAAAATAATAAATTTATTTTTTTTCTCGCTATAAATTTTAATATAAAAATTTTACTCTATACTGCATTCTATATATTTCTTAATTTAAAAAAATTATATTTTAAATAATCTTCAATCAAAGAGAGGCTATGAACATAAAGGCCTTGCTGGGGAGAAATTATTGCAATCGGACAGCCTAATACGTGAATTTCGCAAAAGTCATTCGGCGTGCGACGCCTTGTATGGGTCCCACCATCACGGCTTGGTTTAGGGTTTAGGGATTTTGTGGAAGCCATTCGGCGTGCGACGCCTTGCATGTAGGTCCCACCATCACAGCTCGGCAGTCGGCACTAATGACGAGTTTTTTTAACATCGTTTGCTCGCTCGTGACGCCAATGAACCCTAATTTTTTTTGGCGGACTATTATGATATATATATGATAAAATTTATTATGTATGACATATTTTATGATACATATGTGATAAAAAATGCTATGTATGAGATATATTATGATACATATATAAATAAAATTGCTACGCATAAAATATATTATGATACATAAATATCAAAATTTACTACATATGAGATATTTTATAATACATATGTGATACAAATTGCTACGTATAAGATATATTATGATACATATGTGACCAAAATTACTACACATGAGATATATTATGATACATATATGATAAAATTTATTAAGTATGAGATATTTTATGATACATATGTGATAAAAATTACTACATATGAGATATATTATGATATATATATATATATATATATATATGAGCAAAATTGTTACGTTTGAGATACATACATGAGAAAAATTATCATGTTTGAGATACATGTGCATCTCCGATGACAACTACTCGTCGGCAACAAAATAAAGCCAAGTTCCACTGTAACAGACAGCAAGGAAGGTAAGGAAGAGATGAGCGAAAGATGGAGAGAAAGAGAGAGAGAAGAGATGGAGTTATTCTCACTGCAGCGTGGGGCTCGGGATTCCCTTTGCCCACGTCGTCCTTGCCGTCGATGAGGCGGCTTCAATCGCCTTTGTGCCCTGCGCCGTCGGGGGACGGCGATCGGCGAATGGGCCCGGGGAACAATCAGCGAATTAGGGTTTGGCGTCACGAGCAAGCAAATGGTATTTAAAAAACTCATTGTTAGTGCCAACTGCCGAGCCGTGATGGTGGGACCCGCAGGCAAGGTGTCGCGAATGGCTTACGCAAATTCACGTATTAGGCTGTATGACCTCAATAATTTTTCCTTAGCCGTCCATCGGCTTAGAACTGAGCTGCACTTGGGTTCGGACGTCCGCACATTCGGACCACCAATCAGTGGGCGCCATGTGTGTCATACAGGTGGGGTTCGGCACACGTGGCGTCCACTGATTGGGAGTCCGAACGTGCGGCCGTCCGCACCCAAGTATTTTTCCTTAGAACTAATTGGCTTCAGCGGCGGATCAGCAGGGTTTAGCAGGGAGCCCCGAGGAGGATGGGCAGTTTGGTCAGACTCGAAGCTCGATTCATCCTCCTGCTCCTCATCATCAGCATCGCCATCTTCATCGTCGTCTTCTGCTACTACTGATGTGGGAATTTCCTTTTTATGCCCTCCCACGCTTCCAGTTTCTTTAGGCGGCGCCGGTCCGATTCAGAGCTGGAATCCTCCTCCTCGCTGTCGTCTCCTTCCTCTGAGCTGGATTCCGAGGAGGAAGCGGGATTGGAAGTTTGCTTAAGGCCGGCGCTCTGAGATGCTGCAGTGACAGCAGGAGAATCTTCCGATGATTCCTCGCTGTCTGAGCTGTGATCCTCCTCTCCGTCCGTGGAGTCCAACGAGGGCTCCGCCGGCATCCGCCGATCAACCGCGTTTGAACCAGCAGAGGGCTTTTCCGACGGAGCTGTCGCCGGAGGAGGAGATTCCTCGCCGTCGTCAGAATCGGAGGACCCGGGGGGAAGGAGGCGGCTGTTTCTTCGCCATACTCCGTCGGCAGCTAGGGTTTCATGGTGTCGGTACGATGCCGAGTGATTTAGCGATCTGATGCATTAGCGTGTTCGGTATATTCTTGTCCTTCCAACATCCTAACCGTTTGATCCTGAAGGAGAAAATCTCAATTGCAGGCGTGTTTGTCCCTGCGTTCAAACGTCTTATGGCCATGAACTTCATGCACAAATCTGCGGGTAATTTTCACTTTTTTTTTTTGAAAAGATTTTCACTTTTTTTTTGTTTAACCAAAAAGAAAATTTTTTAATAATAACTATGGGTCACTAATTTTTTTTGTACATCGATAATGTGTCACTAATTCATTATTACAGAATAATGACAATAAATATTAGAGGTATACAAAAATGATAATTGTACTCAAAATGATAATGATGCAATAATAATTAAACAGTTGGCTTTTATATTTAAGTCCTCTAATTATATCTTGATTTTACGCAGATTAGATGGCAAGTAAATTGGAATTGTATAATTTAGGTACGGGTCTAAAGAGAGGATAATTAGACTCAAATTAAAATTTAATTTTCTATAATTATAATATAATTAACTTAAAATTAAGTTAGCAATAATATCAATAACAATTATGCAAGAGAGTGAATAAATTCATATGTACAAAGAACACAAAGATTTAATAAGGTTTGATATTTTATGCTATTTATATTACTAATTTGATCAATGGCGGAGAATCTCGTACAAGCTAAAATCAACTATCTATTAAATTAACTAAAAGCTCTTTTTATTAATTACAAGTAAGGGAATAATCAAACTTAAAATTAATAAGAATATATAATAAGAACAAAACAACTAATCCTTTTCTTTTCTAGTATTGCACCTTAAAGAGCCTGGAGAGGGATTAAGTATGAGCACTTGAAACCTTTAATCACCTTTTAATCTTCAATTAATTATTGTAATCACTTTTTAATCATCTCAACTCTCATTCATCAAAGTAAGAGCGGAAGATGTTCAATGATCATCAAAAGCAACTCTCAAAACATCCTCTCTATTTATATAGAAAGGTCTACAATTGCCAGTTAAAATTGGCCCAGAACTGTCTTTGATAGAATAAATAATTAGCTGTTAGAAACTCAATAGTCATATTTCAAACAGCTTTGATCGATCAACTGATCAATCAAAGAACTTATAAGTCAAACTGCACTCTGTAACTGATCGATCAAAGAGCCTACTTGATCTATTGAAGATAACAAACATGCTAATACAAATATTAATTGGTTCGCTCAACCTAATTCAATTTAAATACATTTCAACTAACCTATAATGATGTCCTAAGTATTTATAATATGATCCATATTTTCTAAAACTCCAATGACAATCTTATAATAGTTTTTACACATATATAAATGATAAACAATAAAATTAATCTTTAATATTAAAATAATAATATTTCTAAAAATTCGGCCATAGCCCATAATAGTATAACAGTAAATAAAGATACATTAAGTACAAAAGATTCGATCCTCATCGAGAATTACACAAAAGTCGAATGGGAGGGACATGCCCCTATGCAATTCTATATCATCAAAACAAAAAAAGGAAGCTACAAAATTTGCCACTTTATTTGCGGCTCTGTAAACATGAGATATCCTGTATGCCTTAAAGGCGCAAAAAAGGTCGGCGATTCAAACCATGGTTTTGTCAGGAGGGTGTCCTCTGGCTGTCCGATGAAGGTCCTCAATGGTGATGGCTGAGTCGCCCTCTATCCAAATCTCGTCCACCATGTCCGCCCATTCACGGGCGGCTGTCATCACAACAAGTGCTCCCATGGCTTCTGTTGAGGAGGCTACATGGGTGTAGAGCTTGGAACCAACTGCTATGAGGAAGTTGCCCTAATGATCTCGGACCACTCCACCTGCGCCTGTCGCGCCATTCTGTTTAACGGAGCCGTCAAAGTTCACCTTAATCTACCTTGGGGGTGGGGGATCCTAATGGGATGTGGAGGGGTTGCTACAGCCGTCAAGACTGGAGGGATCCCAGTTCCCCACGTTGGATGAAGGTTGCTCTTGGGCCTCATTAAAGTGAACAAGTGTAGCGATGACTCTTGGCAACGGGAAAGATTTATTGTGGACGCGACCGTTGTGGGCTCTCCATGAGTGGTATAATGCAGCCACCACTTTGATTGCTTGAGGGTCTGCTGGATTTTTTTGGACCTATGACTGCAAGTTGTTGAGGAATCGATTCAACAGTTGAACATTGTCGGCTTGTGGTGGTAGGTTTGTCTCATCCAGAACCGCAGCGACAGCCGTAATTGCTGTTGCTAAGCAACAGCAGTTGTAGTAGCAACAATTTGCACTTTTGCTGCTGTAGCAGCGGTAGATTTTACTGCTGCAGCAACAACTGTTGCTATAGCAGCAGCCAGAATTGTTGGTGCAGCTGTTCGAGGCTGCACTCCGCTTAAATCGGCTGCTGGGTGCCGATTCTGCGGCCCCGGGCTCGTTCTAGATTCGCCATCGTCGGAGAAACCTGCAGAAAAAAATGTCAGCACAAAAAAAATCCCTACTGTTACTAGCAAGTCTGGGTATTTTTCGTGGGAATTGCTCTCCCTCATCATTCCGATTGAGAGGGCTCGAGGTGGTAGGTACAGCAGCACACTTTCTCTTAAACTAGATCTGCCCCAAATCTTGCAAGGTAAGGAGTTTGCCGTGCTAGCGAGACAAAAATCTGCAGCTAAAATGGGAAATGCAAGTTGCACTTTCTGCGCTTTTGCATTCCGCAAATCTGTGATAGGAGCCTTTCTCTTCTGTACTTGCAGCTGACTCGACAGGATTGTGCATGCTGAGGGAGAGACGAGGGGCTGGACTGTAGCTCACAAGTGGCCTCTTCTAGCATCACAACCTCAATTTCTGTTGCTGTTTCAGCCCACCGTTTTTGTTAGGCATCAAAAACTGCGCATGTGAAGCTACATTTTTATCCTCAATTGGTACAACACCAACTTTCTTTCGGATATACTCATTTCTTATTCTATCTTTTTGTGTATATCCATACATCCATCTTAGCATCCTCACTTCTATAATATTTATTTTATTTGTATATTTCCTCTTTACAGACCAGCATTCAACACTATATATCATCACTAATCTTACTACAGTTATTTTTCAAACCATTATATTTTAGCAAGGGACAATGATCCTTTAAATCGTATAATCTATCCCTTTTCTAAATTGTGCTGTTATTTTTCCAACCAGATTTATATAAAATTAAGCAGAGATTTAAAGGTGACCTCACATATTCGTGCTAGCTTCCTTTCGCCAGAAACCTGTATTGAACTAGTTTTAGTTCTGCATTCTTTTCTTATATTGTTAGTTTTAGCTCTATATTCAGCTTTTATATAAAGCAATCAAATTTTCTGAAAGCAACAAACTGAGAAGACTTCATTATATTTTTCAATACTACAAATTTAGGGGCTTCATGCTACTATACGGCACATTTACTTATGCAATATTTAAAATTTTCCTCTTGAAATGCATATATATATATATATATATATTTGAATACATGCTTATGGCTATAGCTATAGCATGCTTAATCAATAAAGATGATTAGATAAAAAAAAATTTGATCAATAAGCTCTTTTCATCAAATATTTTGAATGTATTTGTTGAACTTGTTAATGCTTCAAGCCAAATTTCTCGCTTTGCAACCTACTTCGTACTTCAATCATTGCCAAATATACAAATAAAAAATCGCATTTCAAACTAAGTTGCTCCTACTTTTTCATTCCAGTTAATTTGGGTGGAGTATGAAAATTGAAGACTGCAATTCAGAAGATATTTTGTTTACATCAAACTTTATACTAATAATAAATATCCTCACGAGAGCACATGCATATATATGTTTGTGAACCGTTCAAGGCAAATATTACATCATATATTTAGATATTTTGTTTGGTGTTAATTTTAAATTATCCATAAGTAGCCAAATAAGTGCAGTTACCTTACAATAATGGTTTATATATGTAAGATTATCTCTGCTAATGGTCGTACTACTCAATGATTGCTGAATATTGAATCAATATATTGATACGGAAATCTCATCACTTTTGTTTCTTTCACCAGTTCTTCCTTGATGTTAGCAATCCATATTCTATTGGTAAACTATATTACACTAAATAGTTTCTATTTTTTTCTTTTTGCTTTCAAATTATCAGATAGATTAGCTAAATAAACATACAAATAAGCTATTATAATAGTGGAATCATGTGAACTGTATAAAGCATGCCTGCTATATTACAAGTTATAATTGTCGAATTCTAATTTAAGCATATAATATAATTAAGTGGTAATTGTTGAAGGTTATTTAAATTAGAGAAGTGCATAAGATAATTGGCTGATAATTAATGAAGGTTACATGCATAACCACCAATTAAAAGCATGTGGTGTTATCTAGACGACTCCAAAAGTCGGAGAGGAAGCCATTGGTTACCAGAATCAATGAGCTCAAGCATCGAGCGAGATTGCAAAAGAAAGTGAGGCAGGAGGTTCGTGAGATCGTGCTAAAGCCACCAGATAATCGGATATTGGCGAAGGGTTTGATCCCCATCGCACATGAAGTATATGCTACAAGGAAAGAGCTTCATGATTGTGTTCGTGTGATCTTGAAGAGCATCCCCGTTCATGTGTGTAGGTAAATTAGCTAATTGTTTGATCAAATGCAAAATAATATTCTATTTTTCTAATTCAATTGTTGGTGAATAAGATCTTTTAACTCCTTAAACCATATGCCCTCTTTCACCATATTCGCGAGTAAAAGCTTTTTAAAAGATCTTTCACCATATGCCCTCTTACCTCAAGTTGTGCCTCAAAAAAATGTAATAAAAAAATTAAAATGCTATAGCATAGAATAAGTAACAAAGACTATAAAGTTTATATGCCTAAACAATGGTTAACTAACTACTAGATATCTTTTATACTAAACATGAATCTGCTCATTAATTCTCTGTGTTGTCAAGTAAAATCCTCTAAAAGATTATTTCAACGTATCCTTCTTAACTCAAGTTATACCTCAGAGCTCTGTTATTTGATCTTCAATGGTGGAATGGCTTCACCTTGAGCAGACCAAAAAAAACCTATCTATCCATTCTGCTAATGTTTATCAATTAATCATGCTATTAACCAAAGATCCCCACTATATTTCATTTCATATGAAAAGAATAAAATAAAATGATAAAATAGTTGTTGCATAAACTGAGAACCGTTGATGGATTACAAGTTTTGGATAAGAAACATGGAGGATTGGGTTAGGCATTCGACAATCAACGTGAAATTAGTCGAACAAATATGACATGAATTTTTTAAAAAATTATGCTAAATCTATGACGTTCCGTGAAAGTAACGCGTTGTATTACCTAAATGCAGTAAAAAGTGTAATGATTACTGCATTGGTGCCCCGAGTGTCGTCATAAGTGGGCAAACATTCCCATATTATGCACGAATGCAAGTAAAGACTAGTCATGGTCACTACATTGACTTTTGATAATCTTTACAGGAAGTTGGATATTAAAGAAAAAGAAAAACATAAATGCAAGTTTACCAAAGTAAGAGAATAGAAAAGTAAAGACTTGATTGGAGTAAAATGCATTAAAGATCATTTTCAAAAAAAAAAATGCATTAAAGATTAGATTAAAAAATACTTTTTAAAGAAGGCATTCAACAAAAATGAATGAGTTATTCTGAAAAGATATTCAATGACAGTTATGATAATACGATTAATCTTACTTATTTTACCATAAAAAAAGACAAATTGCTTTTACATTCAGCATATAAATAAAGCTAAAGTTAAGGAGACTTAAAAAAAAATGAAGTGTAAAAAAATCATAAGATCAGATGACATTTCAATAAATATTTAAAAATATATCAAAAATAGAATTTTTTAACTCACTAGGCTATTTAATATGATTTTAAAAATAAAAAAAAAGAATACCAATCAGTCAGCTTTCTCTCTGGCATCCTCCCTGCCCCTTCCTAAAGGCAGGGGCTGGCTAATGCTGGCCTTGGCTGCAGCTAAGAAGGTTGGGTCTGGCTGGTGCTGGGGATGCCTGGGCTCCCTCATGGCCATGATTACGTAGAGAGCGATGACCAAGTCCACAGATATTACAGCAAGAAATCCACTTACAAGAGTCATGGTGGAGGAGGATAGCCCAATGGCTCCTGACCAGGGAAAAGAACATTTCAAGTCAGCTAATCCAATTCTCTATGTATTCAATGTAGAAGTCCATTTTGAAAGAAAAAAAGTTCAAGTTAGTCAAGTTTAGAAAGGTTGACATTTGTGGCTGCAAGCCGAATTAATTAGAAAAAACGGGGTAAATTGCTTATATGGTTACAAAGGTCGTAAGATTTTTGTACGTTGGTTCATAACATAGGAATCATTGTACTTACGTCCTTAAAGTTTACGTTATATTTTTGTGTAGTTATTCCATCAATTGCATTATTAATTTTATTTGAAATTCATGTTTTACCCTCCATTTTATCTCCCGTCTAAGATTTAAGAAGAAGAAGAAAAAGGTGGGAGGAGTGTCGGCAAGACGGCGACGAAGAATCCATATGGAATGAACAAGGAAACAAGAATCCATCTTGGAGCAATAGGTAGGAAGAAGAATATTAGGAGGAGGGATAAATCTGATGCATTTCAAAGGGTATTTAAGTAATTATCCCATTGCCAAATTAATGATTTTCATCAAATTTAACTAGTACACTGTACCATGGCATGGAAGGATCATACAGCACAAGAACTTAACATTAAAATCCTAATTGCAATGATTCGGGGATCAATGTACAAAAAATTCTAGGACCTTAGGCACCTAAGCAATTTAATATTTAGAAGTCAATATTACCTTTAAGTAGATTTGAGATATAATTCTGGCTTAATGGAGAGGAATTGTGGGAAAACAAATTGCAAGATGGAATACATAGCAGAGAAAAAGAAGACTTTGGATGAGGAGAAACACGTCATTACAAAGCATCTTCATGATAAGAAGAAAACTCTAGCCATCAATTGGCGGGTTTTCTTCAACAAAGACAATAGAGAATGAAAGTGACATGTCAAGTTATTGTTGCATAAGGGAGAAAAAGAAAGTGAAGGAAGTGCTGAAGAGGAGACCGTCGCTCAAAAAATCTAGCAATGCCTAGTGAATCGCTTGCTTAAGCTATCCTGCAGGGACTAAAGCTTAAGAGAGTTAAAAGTAAGGGGGTTAGCAAATAGTTGTTTTCTGCATGAGTTCAGTAGCTTAAAGCAAAGCCTCGTCATTACTAAGAATGATCAAAAAGTCTGATTCGCATAACAGTTTCAGCACACAAATATAAGCATAAATATAATATTATAAGTTGCTAATACTTGAGAAAGTCGGCTTAGATAGTTTGGACATATAAATAGTAGGCCGATTGAAGCTCCAGTTAGAAAAAATGAGTTATTGGATTTTGCCCATGTACAAAGAGGAAGAGGGAGACCAAAGAAGACATGGCAAGAAACTATAAGGAGTGATCTTAATTACTTAGACTTAAATAAGAATTTGGTAACTGATAGAACGCAATAGAAACAAATGATTCATGTAACCGACACCACCTAGTGGGATTAAGGCTTGGTTGTTGTTGTTGTAAGTTGCTAATACTTCATGGGCTTGTGTGGTGTCCACACTACTTTGATCATGCAAAAGATCAAAATAGCTCTTTCATTATAAAAATAAAAAAGTAATATTAAATTAATTTTTATCACCTCTTACACAACTTGCAACATAAAAAAAATCATTTTATTTCACATCTACATCATTTTCAATAAATCAATCAATTTTATTTCACAATCTACAAAACTTTTAATATAACAAACTAACTTTATTTTCTATCATACACATATCTTAAAGTAAACTCATATTTTTTATGGCAAAACTAAATTAGTCTTTTGCCAAACAGGCCAATATCTTTTAAATTAAATAATAAATACAAGAAAAAAATTATGGAGAGAGCTGCAAATGAACTAGAGGGAAATCAACAAGCATATTTAAAAGTCAAATAAAGCATACCTTCTCTTATACAAAGATAATAAACATCACCTTTTCTTTTATTAACAGATTGAATATAAGGACTCCTTCGGGATTTAGAAGAACAAATTTGTTCAAACGTTCTTGCAAAATTAGCTTTACAACTAATAGTAGGTCCCATTCTAGTTACGGGTGAGAGTTTGGTCCAAAAATCAATTGTTTGATGTTTGGATTAATATGTAGCTCAAATCAAGCTTTTGAGCCGAGCCAGAGCCATATTTGTAACTCAAAATATATGAGTTGAGCTCAAGCTATGATCGTATCAAGATCAATCCAAATTGATCTTAGGTTGATTTTTATATTTCAAAATATAAATTAAATAATTCATGTATATAATATAATTGTTAATTTTTTCATAAATATGTGACTTAGTACATAGGGCTTGTGTTGGGCGAGCATGTGAGTAGGTTGTCCCAATTTCCTAAGGTACGAGTCGGCTTAAAATCGATTGCTCGTCGAGCTAAGCTGAAGAGTTTGATCCACGATCAGGGCTAGAGCTGTTTTGTAAATCAATAAGAACGTTATCATCACGAAAGCGGGGGGAATCGCAGGATCTCTCTTGTATTAAGAGCTCAAGACAAGGGCGCTCTCTCTCTTCTATTAGCTCATTGTACTGGTCTTTCCGACCACCCCTTTTTTTTTAGTGAAACCATTTCTCGCTGATCGCTCGGTGGACGTAGGGGATTTCCTCCCTGAACCACCTTAAATCTCTGTGTGCTGTTCTGGATGCATATTTTCTCACTTAAGCCGAGATCATCTGGCTTAGCTCACTGCGTGCTGCTGTCTCTCGGAACTCTCTCTCTTCTCTTCTTGGGACCCCCTGCTTCCCACGTTAATATTTTTCTGGATGATTCTAGCATGACCTTAAACTAAGTCCAACTTATTGTAATAACCATTCAACCATACAATGACATTAAAGAATAGATCAAAGTACCAAGTTTCAACACAAGGAAAGTTCTAAGTTTCCAAAAATTAATCAGTGGCATTGCTTTCATGAAAAGAAAATCGTATAAGCAAATCAAAATATACTATGTAATTTTAACAGTAAGGAAGCGTACCAGGAAATAAGTGGTGACTAAAACCATGTAATATCAAAATTGGAGCTACCCACATGACAATAGAAGCAAACAAGAACTTCAGCGCGACATCCGCCATTGGTCTAATTACCTGACCATGATAATATGGGTAAATAATCAACAAAAGAAAACATAGTAAAAGAAATCGAGCCAGAATATCAGTAAGAAAGCTTTTACAGCATTTGCAATTGAGACCAAAGAAAACAAGATTAATGAAAGAAAAATCATAGATTCAACTTGTACGAACACAAAACACACAATTATGCAAACCAAAATCAACGGAACAGTATTTCGTATCTTTTCTCATTCCTATTTAACTATTCAGCTATTTAAATTTGTAAATCTACAGGAAGTTGCCAACACCAACAACTTTACCTTGGAAACCACTTTGCAAAACATAATCACAATCAAACAGACTATAATTAAGGGATATGGTTATAGGTTAAAGGATGATTTGTTATTATTATTTAAAATTGAATTTATGATATTTAATTATCCCTTAATTTTAGCCTTGAAAGAAATACCAGATTTACCCTTAGATTGAGTTATTAGAGGAAATAATATTTTCCTCCTCTCACACATCGATTCATCTCTCTCCCGATTCGTAACCGCCGGCTCTAGCCCTTCTTTGGCCGAAAATGAGAGGGAGAGAGAGAAAAAGAAAAGAGAGAGGAGAGGGAGAGAAAGGAGAAGAAAGAATTAGAGATCCGAGGCATCACAATATTTCTCCATCGAATCGGCAACCACGAAAGATGGATTTCAAAGATTTGGATGAAAAGACGAGAAGAATAGGAGGAAGAAAAAGGAGATATTTTCATGATTCCTTGAGGTAGGAGATTTCTCTAACTTTTAGGGCTTAAATTAATCAAAGATAAGAATTCGCATAATTTGATTTATAATAGTGTGACAAGAATTGAATAAATTTATTATTTAATTATTTATGAAATTTTATTTTATTACATTGCTGATATTTTCTTCATGTTTATGGCTGTAAATTTCGTTTATGGGGTTAAAATATCTTATTAGAGACATTTGTTTAGATATACACACGATTGTATATTGCTCGAATATTTCTGTTTTGGATCTGCGAATTGTAGCATCAGTTTGGGGTATCAAACGATCTCGGATTTTAATGAAAATCGGTGATGAGTTAGATCTTGAAGTTACCTACAACTTTTGTGAAAGAAATTTTGATTAATTCTGAATACAAAGTATGATTTCGGTGTCATTAGTAAAATCTGACAGAAATTCAGATTTTCTGACCGAGTTTAGTTCATAGGGGATTTGGTGTATCAAATGAATTCGGATTGACATAAAATTTTATATGAAGATAGAGGACACATTATACTACAACTTTTATATAGAAATCTTCTTTTAAAAAGTTCATTTTGGATGAGATTTTATTAGAGGAACTTAGCATAAAAATCTGTTTTGAAAGAGTTTATTCTCACATGTAAATTAAATAGAGCTTTGTTAAGTTAAATGATTGCTATTAAATGTGAATTTGGAGATTATTAGATTATTTGATTATTTATCATATTTATATAGTGCTTTTATCAATTAGCGTAAACGCGCCGTTGCCGGGTCCCAAGTCCCGGATGAGAAACGCGGAGGGTTGTGTTAGGCAGTCGACAGCCAGCGTAAAATTTGTCGAATCAATCATGACATGAATCCTTTTATCAATTAGCGTAGAAATATATATTTTATTATTAGAAGTCCAAACAATTGAGTTACTTTGGCAGTGGTATTAATTATTATATTTAGAAGAATTTGACTTATGAAAACGATTTCGAATGCTATGAGACATTGAGGATTGATGATTTAATTAATCTCTGATAAATTGGAGTTTTAAAACTTAAGCTAAATAGATTTATTGATAGATGATTTGATTCAAATAGTGATGATATTTTTATAACCATAGAATATAAATGTGAAATTTGGAGTTGATCATGATTCAATTTGAATTATTTTAATAAGAGGCTAAAATGTGAATTATAATTATATTATTAGCTCTAATCATACTCTCATCAAACTTTGATTGAAATTTCACAAATTATATATGGAGAGTTAATGATCTTTATTAATTTAGATTAAAATATCTTTGAAGATATCATGATTATTTTTATTGGTGATTATTGGATTACTATAGAAATTTGATTGAAATAGGAGAGATGACTTAAAATTAAATTATCGAGATTATGAGGTACAAGGTGGATTGTTAAAGTTTAATAATGTATAGTGCATATAAATTATTATGAATTAATTGTTGATTTTTATTTCTTCAATAAAGAGATAAATATATAATATAATGATATATCTCTTTTCCTCGATTGTGACACCTACGGGTGGACAAGTGTACGGACTTGTCGTCACATTCGATGTGAATATATTGACTTACGACTGTGACACCTACGGGTGGACAAGTGTACGGACTTGTCGTCACATTAGATGTGAATATATTGACTCGCGACTGTGACACCTACGGGAGGACAAGTGTACGGACTTGTCGTCACATTCGATGTGAATATATTGACATGTGTTTGTGACACCTACGGGAGGGCAAGTATACGGACTTGTCGTAAACTTCAAAGATATAATATGATATTTAAGCAAGTATATGAGCTTGCTATGTGACTAAATTTTTAATCAAGATTTTAAAGGAGACAATGGATTAAAAGTTAAATGTGATTTCTGTGGGATTACGCACCTGCCTTAGCTCGAGCATATGATATATATAGGCGCGACGGCGTCCATTGCCATTTTGGGCTAGGGGGTGAAAACTCCCAAAACTGATTGAGGACCTCACATTTTTGCCATTANCTAGGGGATGACGATCCCCAAATATGTAAAAGGCAGCTGAGGCGTAGTACGAGAAATCACGGGCCCAAAAGAGTAAAAAAAATTAATTAAAAGAGAACTTATTCGTTAATTATATTTTTATATTTGTTCTGTTATCATGTGTACATTATAATTATTATGTGCAGTTGTTTATATTTAGTATTCGTATTGTGCTAATTATCTATCATGCGTTTATACTGTTCAATTGTTCATAAGAAACTCATGATATACATGCTCATTTATTTGATAGAATTCATGTTATAAATTCTTATTTGATATCTTCTGTTATACAATTTAACTAAGCATAATTATCAGTCATTGCTATCATGCTATTTATTCATTTGATATAAGTTCATGAATGTTGCTGTGTATGCATATAATAATTCTCTTAAATCTCAAAATAATAAATTTGTGATCATGCAATTTTATTAATATTTTATGTAGCCCATAGCTAGTTGATATCTCCTACTGAGTTCTATTGGTGGACTGACGCCGTTTTCGGCACTATTTTTACAGGTTTAGCATAAGCATAAGAGGCATGGGTGAGAGACAATTAGAAGATTATTTTAGATTATTTGTGTTCAGGATTTTATAATTATTTATGGTGTAATGTACTAATTGTATATTAAGGACAGATTTATATTAAGATATAGTGAATTTATTTGAGGATAAAAAAAAAAAAAGAAATTGGGTAACGGCCGAGGTAAAAGCCGAGGTCGTTACAGGTGGTATCAGCTTCCGAGGGCTAGAATTCTCATTGGCCTTTGCATCTCCTTAGTCTTCAATCACCTTCCCATTTATTGATTAGATAAAATCACGTCATCTCTTCCTAGGCAACAAGCAATCAGAGCTGATATTGCAATTATGAAGGTTTTGATTTTCTTTTATTCATTTCCTTTCTCTTTCGTCACTATTAGTGTGGCAATGGCAGTTGTTTTTCAGTGAGATGTTGGACTGAAAATCAATTTTTGTGAAGAAATTTATGCATGTAATTTAGAAGAAATAGTATTTTGAGTGGAATTTATTACTAATATTATGATGTGATGATGAACTCAAAGATTTGTGAAGTACTTTGAATAAATTTTAAAATATGTTATACAAAATTGTCTAAATGAATCTTCTTGTTTATTTTTCACAGGCATTGAAGGATTTGAGAAGCATGCAGTGTTAGCTTAATGACTCCAAAAGTGGGAGAGAAAGCCATTAATTTTCAACGTTAATGAGCTCAAGTGTCAAGTGAGATTGGGGTTCATGAGATTGGGGTAAAGCCAATACAATGGAATGCTGGTGAAGGGCTTGATTCATGTCGAGCATGAAATTATGCTGCAAGAAAAGCGGTTCATGATTATGTTCGGTTGATCTTGAAGAGTATCCTTATTCTTGTGTGGTCGAATGCAAATTGATATTCTACTTTTCTAATTCAATTGTTGGTGAATAAGATCTTTTCTAACTCCATGAGGATGCTATGCAGCTTCGACTTTACATTTTGCTTCAATTGTAACATATATTTGATTAGTTCCCTTTGGCTAAAAATGCCCATCACACTTTAATAAGTATAACAGAAATAGACTGTTGATTAACTTCTATTGCAATGCACATCCAAGGGTTACAACTTATTTTGGGGTTCTTGGGCAAGATGCATCACGCATAGACCTGGGCACGGGCCCGGGGACCCGCCCGACCCGATCCGACCCGACCCGACCCGAAAAATTTAAGGCTTGGATTGTGATAAAATTTTCATATTATTCTTTTAACCCGGCCCGGCCCGACCCGATCATTTTCATGATCGGGCTTGAGCATGATCATCGGGGCCCCGACCCGACCCGGCCCGACACTAAAGCTAACTTATAATTTTATAATTATGATTTTATGTTGTAGATTTGTAATAAAATTACAAAAGCTAAATTTTTATATGGTATTTTATATGGTGCTTAAACGTTTATATTATTTCAAAATTCAAATTATATAGGAATATTGATATTTAGGATTTTTGGAGTTAAAGCTTATTATAAAGAAAAGCATAATAATTTTTTTACTTTGAGAAGAGTTTACCATTCGGGTCGACCCGGCCCGACCCGGCCCGAGGCCATGTTGGGCTTGGTCGAATGCATATGTATGGGTATGATTTAACATATTCAATAGGTGACCCGGCCCGAGTTGACCCGACCCGAGCCCGGCCCGAGCCCGAAAGATGCCCAGGTCTAAAATTCACGCACATAAGTTCTAAATTTTGAAATTCAATTTGCACAATTCTTTAACTTAAATCACCACGGTGAATTATGAAGAAAGGAGAAGTCCAAGCTTGGGGTGGCAATGTACAACTCAATCTGTAAATTCGATTTAGAAATTTTAAATATGAGTCATGAATTTTGACTTATTTATTAAACGGGTCATATTCATAATTAAGTTGAGTTGGGTTCGAGTTAGACGTTCATCAAAAATTACGTTATAAATGGGTCGAATCGACCTACCAACCTAACTCATTTATTAATTAGGTTGGATTCGGGTCATAGATTCTTACCCGTTTAATAAATGAGTTAAATTTAGGTTAAGGCTATTTAGGTCAGATCAAATTTGAGTTCTACTCAAACCTAATCTATCAATTCGTTTTACCACCTCTAATTCAAGCTCAATCTCATCAGAATTACTATCGGTTGAAGCGAACAGAGAGAAGGAAAAAAGCAAAAGATAGCCTCCACAGCATTGTCAATAGTAGTTGAATAGAAAAAAAGTTAAAAAACATAAAATGGTAAATTTATCTTGTTAGGCAAATTTTTGAAAAAAAAACAAACTAAAACTCAACAACACTTTTATAAATCCAAAAGATAGTAAAACAATTATAATTTAGTGGCATATATGCAACTAGCTAGCTTAAATAATTGTGAACTTATATATGATATTATTTTATCTATTTTTCACTTTTTTTATTATTATAATAATTGGAGTTCTCTTGCAAGAGGGTGCGTATTCTCTTGAACAATTCTATTTTCATCATCTCAATTGCGATGCCATTTTGAGAAGACGAATGGCACGAGAATCGAGCAAAATATCAAAACTCAATTTAGAACTTACTCGTATTTTATTCGGTTTGAATTCAACTCAATTTTCTTATAACTTGAAGTTAGATTCCTCAAAAAAAATTGATTCAACTTGAAATCAACTCGATATTTGTATAATTATATGCATGAAGGTATTTTAGATGTATTTTAAAATATTACATATATATATATATAAATATATTTTATAAAATATATATTGAGAAGATTATACATAAATAATTATATAATATATATAAATTTAATTAAGTTAAAATTGATTAAATTTTTGTTAATTCGAATTAAATTCAATTCAAATTTTTAAGAATTTGAGTTGCGATAAATTAGGTCGACTCGTAATCAGCCCTAGCCGCCACCCACCGACTCACTCTCTCTTCTCTCAACCTAGCCATTTGCTCTCTCCTGCTTCTTCCCTTTCCCATTTCTTATCTTATTGTTAGGGTTTGCGAAGCGTGCGTCGCGAGGAAAGACGGTGGCGCGGGATGCCGACAGATCCGGCGTGCCCAACTGAACGGTTTACGATTCAAGCGTACTAAGCGTGAATATGAAGGAGTGACAGGAAGACGGAGGGTCCGGCCAGATTTAAGCCTGCGACGGGCTTGAAGACTTAGGGGCGGGCGGCGGGAGATGGAGGGGTGAAAGCAGAAGCTGAACTGGTTTGTGAATGGACGGGCAGAGAGCAGGTAGCCGAGGATGCTATTCTAGCTATAAACCTTCTTCTTCTTCCAGTTCGTGAGCGCGTCTTCTGCCCCTTCCCATCGGTGCTTGCCGGCTGCGCATCTCACTCCAGAGCGACGGCTGGCGACGCACGGGGAAGAAAAGGCTGCGCATAGGGCTGATCGATCTTGCGTAGTCTTCACTCTTTACCTAGGTCAGGAAATGTTTTTTTCTTTTCTTTGTTGGATTTATTCTGTAGAGGAGATTCTCGAACTTGTTTCCTGAATGTCGATTCTTTAACTCCTTTCCATAATGGTTTCTTTTTGTTCAAATGAGCTGGATTATGATCCCAGGATTTTTTGAGTGAGATTTGGATTCTTCCTTTGCTTTCTGCTTTTTGCAATCGTGAAGTTCTTCATTATCCTTTGTTTCCTACTTTTTTTTACTTATGAATACTCCCTTTGATTATGTATCCTTTTCATTCAAACCTATTATACATTTCCTGGAATTTGACAGCATATGAGCATAATTATTGAGCTTGATGGCTCTTATCTGTCTTAGCATCAATTAACATGAATTCACGATATATATTGTTTGGTCGGAATTGAATTAGCATTAAGCTAACCAGATTTTTCAATTTTTGTATTCAAAAAATTTCTTGGATGGCTGTTCTTTAATCATAGCTCCCTATAGTTTTTTATTTTTGAAACTCCGCTCTCTATGGGGCCGTTTGGATAGGGTGGGTTAGCTGGGTTAACTTAAGTTAACCCAGCTAACCCACCAAACGCGCTAAAGCGCGTTTTATTACCCCTGGGTTAACAAACCCAGCGGGCTTCGTTAACCCGCCTAACCCTGGGGTTAGCTACCCCATCTGCAATGCTGGGGTAAGAGCGGAGATAGCGCGAGGAGGACCGGCTGGTCGTGCGCGAGGAGTTCGCGAGGGCCGGAGACGTGGAAGAGGCGGGCAGTCGAGCTGCGAGGAGTCCGCGAGGGCCGGA
>JAEMOT010001200.1:125530-142399 GCA_019297695.1 Apostasia ramifera
ATCATTTTGTTATTTTTTGCTTCTTCTTTTATTTACTATCCTAGGTTAAGCTATTAATTTGCCAAACAGAATTTATACTTATCCCAGGTTAACCCAGATTATCATCCAAACAGAAAATCGCATTAAACCTCTTACCCCAGCGGGGGTAAGTTATTAATGGGGGTAAGCTACCCCGGGTTAGCTCATCCTACCCCCGATCCAAACGGCCCCTATAGGTTTTAGCCCTGTTAATCTGCTGACCATCATTTTCATGCAAGATAAATGAACCAGGTTTACTTCAGTCCGTGTTCACTGGACCTTGATTCTATTTCAGTTCCTGAAGTTAGAGAAATTATTAGCTTTGCTAAATGTATACGAGAAGAAATGCGGAATGTCTATAAGAAGTGGACGAATGGAAGTGCGGTTAATTTATCTTTCTCCTCTCTCATATGCTGTTACTTCCTTCTCTTATGTGGCCATGACTGTTGGCAGACCCATGGCAATTTTTTGAAGTCAGGGGAATGGCAAGATTGGATAGTAATTTGTGTTTCCAATGAATAAAGAATGCCTATTATGATTTATGATACGGGTTAGGGTTAAGGGTATAAGATTTAGAGAAATTTGTATTTCTAATGAGTTAGGAATTTCTATTAATAAGTTTAGATTTTAGGATTTAGGGTATGCTTCTTTTCTGGGTTTGATTCTTTCTTCTCTTGAAGAGTATTGATTTGAGATTTTATGATTATTATTCATGGGAAGTTGCATATTCAGGTTTAATCTTTTGGGAAGCTGCTTTATGTTGGGAATTAATTGACGTTTGTTTTTATTTCATCTTTGGACTTGCTGATTTTTTTTGGAAAAGTTTATTTTAGTTGTCTCTGATTTCTTCATTTGTTGGTAATCTGAAAAATGGAAACCATTTTATAGAGCAAGGTAAATAAATACCAAGCTGTTGGCATTGTATAAGTTGGAAGTAGACTTATCATAGATTTCCTATTGTTTAGGTAACTATGGATTTAATTTTTAAATTGATCAAAAAACAAGCAACTTGATAGGCTTTGATTCAAATTTAACCTCAATTTAGAAAGAGAATAATATCACTTGCACAATTTCTGCAATCCAGGATGATAACCCAAAAACTTAGATGAACATGGACACGAGAAAATAAAGAACCTAGACCTGACTAAACCTCAAATCTTTGAGGTTGAAGTTGCAGCCCCTCTGCAATTCTACCACAATCCGCAGCCCATTGATCAACATCATGGGCTTTTAGAAGTGGGCAAGGCAGGCTTGTGTCAATTTTTTATGTACCTATTTTGTTTTTTTGAGTTGTTTATCATATTAAACCTTATGTAGTTTGGTGGGGATCCCCACTTTGAGTCATATAAATAGTTTAGGTTCATTTGGGTTCATTTTGTGTTAACTTGGCCTCAATTTAAAACATCTTGAACTTATTTGGGAAGAAGCAAATACAAGTGGACTTATTTGCAATTTGCCATCAAATAAATCCTTAAATAAGGATGGGTTGCTATGATCTCCAAGAAGGTTGTCCTCTGTCTTGCGTTCACAAGCCTTTGCCAACTTTAGACTTCGCAGTTCACATTAATGCCACTACCTAGCCACAATTGGCTTCCTCTAGTGTGTCGGTGCCCACATTTGGCCATAAAACTGCACCTCACCAGCATGATTATCACACAAGCCTGCCTTGCCCACTTCTAAAAGCCCATCTAACAAGCCTAAGACATGTTATGAGAGGATCCAGAGAGGATTGTTGGACCGTTAAAAAGATTGGGACAAGATTCGTTAGTCACGCATGCACCTGCTCCACGCCACCATAGCGATACAACATGAGTACTTAGAGATATTAGTGTATAAGGGAAAAATTCAATTAGAGCAAATATTGCAACTGCTTTTTTTGACGTATCATTTTATAAAAGAGGCACTTGTACTATTGTAAAGGTTATTGGACCCTAGAATATTTTTGAGAGTTTAATTTCTCTGAGAGTAAAAATATAAGAGAGTTAAGGGGAACCATTATCTTAGTTCTTTATCTTTCTCTTTCATTTCTCAATTCTTCTCTATTCCATACACTAACTTCTGTTAGAGCTTCTAACAAAACCTGCACAGAAGATTCTTTATCCCCGTGTACCTTATAACAAAACCTGCACAGAAGATTCTTTATCCCCGTGTACCTTATAGAATCTCTAGCTAGAGAAAGGCTCATTGAAGTGGAAGCCTGGTGGTGATACGTATCAAATATTTTATTATTGCCCATAAATGGGAACTACATGAATGAGTGCCTAATAAAGTTTGAGTCATGTTAACTGTTTAATTTTGTGTCTAGAGACATGGAATTCTTAGTGGTTAAGTTTCTTCCTTTTTGTGGGTAGTTATGTATCCCACCCTCTCTCAAATCCACTCTTCTGCTAGCCATAATATTTATTGATCCAAAGCTTTAAGGATCTAATATTTGATGATAGACATAAACTACCTTTAAGCAAGTTAAAAGTGAGAACAAAGCATGTTACATCACATATAAAATTTAATATTGAAAAGTAATTATATTTTATATTATACATATATATATCAAAATAATAATTTATATCACATCCTTCATGTATCCTAACATCATAACTAACTTTTGTGCGAACAAATAGGTTTCTCAAATATTGTCATGGCCCATCTTCTTTTTGAAACTAGTCATTTCTACTATAGTCTATTTTGGTGACTGTTTATCCATCTCAATATCCACATTTCAGTTTCACTAATTTTATGAATATTTTTCCACTTAACTGTCCGATATTCACTCATATATGACATAGCTGGTAGGATAGTTGTTTTATTAGATTTCTCCTTTCAATCTGTCACATTAAACACTCAGTGCGCTTGTCCACTTTAACCATCATGATTTTTTTTGAATAATGTTAACCATCAGGATTTGATTGCTTTGTACTCCCATTGTAACAATGGATAATAGATCTAATGTACTTGAAATTTTTGCACGATAGAACTACATCCCGCCTAGTCTCGTCATATTGTCATTTTTTTCTTCAAGATCATCAAATCTATAATACATATTAGTTATACTCAATTTGAAAGTAATTTGTCAAACAAATGCAAAGTTTATGTTGATTGTCAACCTACTACTACCCTCCGTCCTGATGTTGCGACTGACTATGCAAACAGTAATGTCCTACAGTTGATAGCCCAATGTGTGTTGAATAAAATTTGATTTGTTTTTGCTCGACTTTGTGTCTAGAGATATGAGCTTCTCGTGATTACGTTTGCTTTCTTCTTATGGGGAATTATATGGTATTTATATATATTTTTTGCTGGCAATGATGACAAAAGGCCGGGCTTATGGCTACCCTAGATGTTTGCTCTAGTTGGTGGTAAAATGACGATAAATTTGTAAGGTGTTAGCTGAGCCAGCTAAAACATTGATAAGAATAAACTTTTTACTCCACGGACGGAGAGGAGGATCACAGCTCGGACAGCGAGGACTCATCGGAAGATTCTCCTGCTGTCACTGCTAAGAACGATCCTCCGGTTCCTCAGCCAGCATCTCAGAGCGCCGGCCTTAAGCAAACTTCCAATCCCGCTTCCTCCTCGGAATCCAGCTCAGAGGAAGGAGACGATAGCGAGGGGGAGGATTCCAGCTCTGAATCGGACCGGCCACCTCTAGCCCCGCCTAAAGAAACTGGAAGCGTGGGAGGGCATAAAAAGGAAACTCCCACATCAGTAGTAGCAGAAGACTACGATGAAGATGGCGATGCTGATGATGATGAGGAGGAGGAGGATGAATCGAGCTCCGAGTCTGAACAAACTGCCCATCCTCCTCGGGGCTCCCTGCTAAACCCTGCTGATCCGACGCTGAAGCCAATTAGTTTTAAGCCGATGGACAGCCCTGCAAGGCCTTTAGAAAAAGGGCCCGTCAATGGGAAGCGACCAGGGCCCGTCAATGGGAAGCGACCAGCGCCCCCAACTATTCCATCTCCTGAGATGAAGAAGAAGAAGGCTGCTTCTGGAGATGGAGCAGAGGGACAACAGCAGCAGCAGGAGATGCCTAAAAAAACTAGGAACGTGGAAGAAGAGTTCATGCTGCATTCTGGAATTCAGCATCATAAAGAGAGAGAGAACATCGTTCTATCGAAGTGCTCGGAGGAGTATCCTTTTTTACATGGGTTTTTAATGCGTGGGCATGCCAGCAAAAGCCCTCTTCTGCTATTAAGCGGTATCTATAAAGCAAAAGCGAAAGAGTTGGATGAGAAATGTGAGAAGCTGGTCATTGCGGAGGTTCAGCTGAACAAGCAAAAGCATAACGTTTTGGCTGATGCATTGCAGCTAATCACCTATGCGCTTGCTGAACGTCAGTAGAATATCAAAGTTTTCTCGTTTTTCTCACATTTGGAGGTCAGTTTTTTTGTTAACCCCCATTTCGAGTACCTTTTTGTTTAGTTTTGAAAAATTCCAGCTTTTTATTATTTTTGTGATAGAATTGTGTTAGTTGTTTTTTCCCTTTGTTATGTTTTGTAAGTGATTAAGCTAGATAGGAGCACAGTGAAAACAGAATAAATGAAAATAATAATGAAAAAGTGGATAGGAAAGAGGCATCAAATTTACATAGTTCAGCTAAGAACTCTAGAAATATGTTGGACAGGGATGAAAAGACAATCCACTGTCGTCAAAGCTTGTAATCATACACTGGGCAAAACAAACCCTCAACCCTGACTCCCATTATGCACGATCTCACCATAAAGAAAGTTTTTGAAAATATTTTTCTCTAGAAAAACTCTTTTCTTGCAAAAGAATAAGTGTCATTGATCTTGTAATAAGTAACAATCAACAAGAGAATGAAAATGAAAAGAATTTAAAGGCCTGGTTTGGTTCGAGGGTTGAATTTTGAAGAAGAAAAAAATATTTTATCTTATAGGTTTAATAAGAAACTTCAAGAACTCAGATTAATTATTTTCTTATAAGAAAATAAGATCGCTTGAATTGTAAACATTGTAAAATTATTCCAAATGAATGTTTGACTACCCAACATCGATTAATAGTTTTAGATTCCGAGATAAAGTATTGGAGAAAAAATAATAAGTCAAAATCTTATTCTCGGACTCGATGGTAGAATCTAAAGAATGAGAATAAATGTATATTTAAGAAGAAGGTTCTAGAACTTGGGCAATGGAACATTAACGGGAAAATTGATCTTATGTGGTTGATAGTTGCTAACTGTATCCATAAGATGACGAAGGATATGCTTGGAGAATCCAAAGAAATGTTTTCAAATAATAAAGATACTTGGTGGTGGAAAGATGATGTACAAGAAAAAATTAAGGAGAAGAAAATTTGTTATAAAGATTGGTTTAAAAATAAAAATAAGAAAAAGTGAGAGAAATATAAAGTGGCTTGACGAGAATCTAAGAAAACAGTAGGCAATACAAAAAATATGGTTCTTGAGGATTTATATAAGAAGCTAGACACTAAAGAAGGAGAAAGACAATTATATAGGATTGCCAAGGCAAAAGATAGAAAAACTAAAAATTTAATTGAAATAAAATATATTAAAGATGAAGATCAAAAAGTACTTTTCATGAAAGAAGATATCAATAATAAATGAATGAGTTATTTTCAACAGCTTTTCAATGAAAGTTGTAAAAATTCAATTGATCTTATAAGAAAGTAAAAATTACTCTTATATCTGACATATTAGTAAAGCTGAAGTCTGGAAAGCTTTAAAGAAGATAAAGAATAAAAAAACAGTAGGATCATATAACATCCCAATAGATGTTTAGAAGTGCTTAGGAGATGAAGGAGTTTCTTGGCTCACTAGATTGTTTAATATAATTTTGAAGACTAAAATGATGCCAAATGAATGGAGAAAGAGTATATTAGTACTTATTTATAAGAATAAAGACGATGTACAAAATTGTGCTAATTATAGAGGAATTAAATTAATGAGTCATACTTTAAAATTTTAGGAGAAGGTGATCAAACAAAAGTTATGCCAGAATACTAAGATATCAGAGAATCAGTTTGGTTTTATGCTAGGTAGATCTACTATAAAAGCCATTCATTTATTAAGAAGTTTAATGGAGAAATTTAAGGAGAGAAAGGAAAACCTGCATTTGATTTTTATTGATTTGAAAAAAATTTATGATAAAATCTCAAGAGAAGTACTTTGAAGAGTTTTAGAAAAGAAAGAGATTTGCACTGCCTATATTCAAGTTATTAAAGACATGTATGAAAGAGTTGTTACCTGTGTTCGGACACAAGGAGGTTTGATTAAAGTTTTTTTTATTACAGTTGGATTACACCAAGGCTCGGCTTTAAGTCCGTATCTTTTTGCTTGATTATGGAAGTTATAACTGGACATATCCAAGATGAAGTGCCTTGATGTATACTCTTTGCAAATAATATTGTCCTTTTTGAGAAAACTAAAGAGAGAGCTAAAACGAAACTAGAGCTTTGGAGGAATGCTCTAGAATTTAAAAGTTTTCATTTCAGTAGATCAAAAATTGAATATATGGAATGCACATTTAGTCAAGAAAGAAATATTTATATTGGAGATGTGATAATTAGTGATCAGATTGTCAAGAAAAGTGAGCGCTTTAGATACATTGAATTAATTATACAAAATAATGGTGAAATAAATAATGATGTTATTAGTAGGATTCAAGCAAAATAAATAAAATAGAGAAATGCTTCTGGTGTGTTGTGCGATAAAAAAATCTCATCCAAAATCAAAAGTAAATTTTATAAAACTGTAGTAAAACCAACGATGATATATGGTGTTGAATGCTGGCCTGCAATGAGAAAATATAAAAATAAAATAAATATTGCAGAAATGAGGATGCTAAGGTGATGTGTGGATATACACAAAAGGATAGAATGAGAAATGAGTATATTCGAAAGAAAATTGGTGTTGCACCAATTGAGGATAAACTTAGAGAAAGTCGGCTTAAATAGTTTGGACATCTAAATCGTAGGACGATTGAAGCTTCAGTTAGAAAAATTGAGTTATTAGCTTTTGCCCATGTCAAAGAGGAAGAGGGAGACCAAAGAAGACATGGCAAGAAACTATAAGGAGTGATCTTAGTTATTTAGACCTAGATAAGAATTTGGTAATTGATAGAGCGCAATGAAAACAAAGGATTCATGTAGCCGACCCCATCTAGTGGGATTAAGGCTTGGTTGTTGTTGTTGTATAGGTTTAATAAGAAAGAAATTTAATTTATTATTGGGAAGTATGTAAAATATGAAATAGAGTTAATTTTAATATTCATATTTATATTGGATATGAAATAAAGTTGAAATTTACAGTTGAAATTTATATTGGGCTAAAAAAAATTTGAGCCAAATGAGCCCAAAAGAAAAGAATTTTTTTCAAATTCTTCTCTCGCCTCCTTGAAACGTGATGAATTATACTTTTATGCTTCCAAGGAGTTGTATTTATAGCCAATTTGAAGTAAAGATTATTGTGTTAATACAAGTTCATATTTTCTTAATTAGAATGTCTCAAAGGCTAGGGTAGCTATATAATTCAAGTTTAAAATAGACATTTCAATTTAACTGTGATAAACACATGATCAAAATCATGCTAAACATATGTTCAATTCAAGATTTTACATAAATCTTCATTTTTAACTTCTTTGGCTTCTAGAAAATGCATTAGATTGTAATTTTAATTGATAATTGATATTTCTCTCTCTCAAACAAATATCGAGACTTTTAATTATTATCAAATAAAACTATGACTCAAATGAGTTTTTAGAAGTCAAAGAAATCAAATGAAGGTTAATGTGAAAGCTTGAATTGAACATATGTTTAGCATGATTGTGTATTTATCATAGTCAAACTAATATAACTATCTTAGACTTGAATTACATAATTACCTTAGTCTGGGGATTTTTGATTAAGCTAATATGAACTTGAATTATCAAAATAGACTTTGCTTCAAATCTTTGACTATGAATAGGGTTTATGGAGGCATGAAAGCATAATCTATTAACGTTGTGTTTGGGAAAGTTTTTTGATGAAAAAAAGCACTTTTTATATAGCTAAAAACTAAAAGTTGCATTTCGCAAAACAACTTTTGAGGATATTTCAGCCTTTAAAAAGCTTAGAAACTGCTGCGGGAGAAAGCTAATAAAAATAGCTTTTTAGAAAATTGCTTTTGCTATAACTAATTAAAGATAAAAATACTCTCAAAATAATTAAATTTTAATAATTATGTTATAACTATTCATCATGTAATAAATATATAATAGAAACAACGTAATTATTATGAAATATATAATTACTTTATATTATAATATTTAAATAAAATTAAATAATTATATTATGATAATATTTTAAAATAATAATTATAAATTTGAAATTATCATAATTATGTTAATAATATATCATAAAGTATAGTTTTTTTATTTATATATTAATAATATAAAATTAATTTATAATGTATAATTTAAATTATAATATAAAACTATTACATTAAATAGATATTTTTAAAATTTATAAAGTATAAATATAACTATTATATTTAATAATATATATAATAATATTCATCATATATAAAATAATATAATAATAAAATATTAAATTATATATTTTAAATTTGTTATTTTAAATAAAATATATAATAATATTTTTATTTATATGTCTAATCTGATCAAAATTATAAAATTTTTAAACAGTACAACAGGTTTTTCAAATAGTTTAACTTTTAATAGCAATTTTTAATAGCAGTTTGCCAAATAGATAAAACAATATTATTCAACAGCACTTTCTAATACAGTTATATAATACAATATTTTTTTATATAGCACAGTAGTGCCAAACAGAGCCTAAGTAAATTAAGTTTCAATGAGGCAAGAAAAGAAATAAAGAATTTTTTTTTAATTTTAAGTTATTTTCATTTTAATTTTCTTATTATGAGATCAAGTAGAAACACTTGTTCTTATGCGAGAAAAGACTTTTTTGGAGTCTTTCTTTATTGTGAGATTCTATGTGTTGGAAAGCAAGATTGAGACTTTGTTCTTCCCTAGTATGTAATTATACTTATATTATGATTTTGATGATAGTGAATTTTCCTTTCTCTTCTCCTGTGGATGTAAGCCTAGATTTTTGGGTTGAATTACATAAATTCAATGTCTCTTTGTTAGTCATTTTGCTATGATTTCATTGCTTCCCTACTGGTTTTGTGTTTGCCTTTATGTTATATTGTTGGTTTTGTTTATTGGACAAGTAACAATTTGTCCTGAAATACATTGTAAGTTCCTCACTTATCTATTAAATTAAATAATGAGTTGTTTTGATTCATGTTTTTCTTCTTTTTGTATTAGCTGAATATGTTACTTTGAAATTGTTAATTTTTTTCACAAGCCATAATCTAACTGAAAAGCAAACGATTGTGTTCACCGTTATGTTATACTACTTTTTGTATGAATTTTTGAAATGTCATAGTGTTTTTTTATCTCAAAAGGTCATTGTTTTACATGTATAGGATTGGGGCGTTATTCATAAGAAAAGATGTTAAAGGGTTCTGTGGATGGATTATGATTACTAAAACCATTACATTAGTTTTCAATTTTTTTGTTCAATAATTTTTCTTGCCCAACTCTCGCAGTGGTCTCCACATGTTGATTGAGGAGGTTGTGAATTGCTAATGAACTTTTAGGTCAGTAATTTGTTTTATTCTAGGATACTGTAAAAAATTTATATGAAAATAAAGAAATGATTTTAAAATGATATTTGTACGATTTTGGCTCAAGAGTGTCCATTTATAGTACTTGTTAGCCATTAGAATTTGGTATTGTTGTATTCACTAATATGTTTTCTTTGTCTCAATGTTTTCTGTCTGTAATTGGGTCTAATAAGATTTATAGTGCTGATCCTCGTGCATTTACATTTATAAAGCACAAGTATGATATAATGATATATATATGATACAATACGGATATCATAAATAGAATACGGATATATCAAGATATAGCTTATATATATGTGTGTGTATAATGCACCATGTTCTCATATTTAAAGTGTACCTTATATGTTTACATCTATGTCTAACAATTGTGCTATGAATACCTGTCATTATCTAATTGTCTTTGCTATCATTCTTGTTTGCAATAATTTATGGTGTTCTTTTCTTACTTGAAACATCCTTCAATGAATGCGCTTAATGATAGTGTCAAGAAGCAGTGTCATATTTCTGTATTGTTAAGGAAAATTAAAGACTGAATATTTTGATTAAATATTTATTGTGTTCTCTAGCAAACAAACTCAACTGTTTAGGAGTAAGAATTTCATGCCACAACATAACGTGTAGAGACTCCTTATTCATTTGGATAATTCAAGTTTTTTATTGTTCTAGATCATGCTGATACTGGGATGTTGTATAACCAGCAAAATTGAAGATTCAGGTATTTCTGCAGCCGAACCTCGAGTTATGACATTGATGAATGACAATGTTTTAATAATTAGGTTCGATGACCTGTTTCTCTTTTGTGCGATTACTGAGTTAAAGAAATGCTGACTATTGATGTACCTTTTCAAAGCTTATCTCTATTATTATGATGTTAGATTTCCTAAGATTGCTGTTATTGGGTAATCGCGTCAAGTTTCTCCAAATGTGCGTAGAAACTCGTGTTACCAAATTATTAAACTATGCACCTGTAGTATTACGCTCATGTGAGTCTGTCAGGCATCGGGCTTAATTATATGTCAATGGTCTTTTAAACACATGATCTAACTAGTGATTTGACATAGTATTACAGCTAGAGGTCTCGAGTTCGAATTCTAGTGACTCATTTATTTTTAGCATAAAAAATATTTGTGTTGAGTTTATATTACAAAGCAAATAATCCTGCACATGATGGGGACGCTTTGAAATATAAATTTTTTATGGACCATAATATGCAAGTTTAAGCTTTTAAGTTTGGTGATATCCAGAGATTTAACATTGTCCAGCAAGAAGACAGGTTGAAATTTTATTGCACACCCAAATTTGAATGTGCTGCATTCTGGTAAAAACCAACCATGAACCTAGTAATAGGGATCAAGTAGGACAAAATATGCACATTGCTTGAATAATTCTTACAAAGTATGGATTGTTCTTTGATCATTTTCTTTCACTCATATCTTTCTTTTGAAATTACCAATAACTCAAATGAATACATCATTGTATACATTCTGCATTACCTCAAAATCTCTTGTTATTTAATCTATCTCTTCCTCATTATCCCCAGTCTCCTCTTGTCACAACCTCCTCTCTTCCCATTGTTCCCCTTAGAAGATAGTGATCAAGGAAAGAAAAAGAAATTACAAACACATGATCTGGGGACCCCACCCAGAAATGCATCTAATAATGAAGAGCTATAAAGATAGCTAAGTTTTTATAAAAATAAAATATTAACGTTGGTTCATGATCCTTTGTCCCTCACTTTTTCAGCAATTGCAAAGTTTGCTGGAGCTTCCCGACAATTGTTTTGAGCGTTGTGCCTCTTTCGCTTCCTCGACTGATCTCTAACGACATTAATTTCTTCCAAATTCTCAACAACTTCCTTCATAGATGGTCGACTTTTGGGCTCTCCAGCAAGGCATTTGAGAGTAAGCTGAGCTGCCTTAAGAGCTCCTTTGGAGGGATACTGCCCCTCAAGCCTTCTATCCATCAGCCTTGCTAGCTGCCTCCTATCTGCAAGATATGGTTTTGCCCAATTCACCAAATTGTATTGTCCATTGGGTCGAGTCAGGTCGAGGGCCCGTTGACCAGAGAGTATTTCTAGTAAGACAACTTCGAAATCATTATACATCACTCTTAACATACAAATGACCTGTAATGATGAAAGAAGCATCTACTTCTTATGATTATTATTGGTCTAATGAAAAAGGACTAAGAGATAAGCCAATAGTATTGATGATGAACTACTTTAGCTGATAGTAGATAATTAAATCGAATACGAACTCATTTCATCAAATTTACACTAAAAGGAATTAGTTTGTCAGTATGAAATTGTACAAGTTTAGTACACCCTTGACAATTTTGAGCTTAAATGAATCATTTTACAAAGAATATTAAGGGTGTTTTGTCACTTCATTTACATGCTAATACTGACAAACTGCATATTGTCTTCTTGTTAAATTTATAAAATTTTGTAGTATCCATTGGTTAAAGATCTTAGACACGAGAATATTCTCTACAATTATGAAATCTTGATGAATATAAGTTTGCTAAGATTTAACCTACCCGATTCTCCTTTGTACATATCATTTAATCTAGTTAGGGTTCTTTTGAGTCATTGTCCTTGTTAAAACATTACAGTTTATGAAGGTTAGTAATGTGTGGATTTCTTTATCTATACTATATATAAAGGCCGGACTTTGAGCTGCTAAAAAAACTTTTGTCATTTTGTTGATGATAAATCCTAGCCGTTCGTTTCTAACTTGCATGCCTCGCGCCACGCCTGTTATCGCGTTTCCCACCTTGCATGCCTCGCGCCAGCCATGCCTCGCGCCACGCCTCCTGTTATCGCCTCTAATATTTTCTCACTATTTTTCAAAAAAAAATTGCCTACGATGGTCGTCGCTGTCGCCGCAGAAATCTTCGCTCCCTCCACAGTCGCCTTGTCGACAATAAGGTATGTGTATATGAGTTCTAGGGTTCGCTTTTTCCTTTGATTTCGATTCTGGCTTCCGTTGCTTTCTTGTTTTTCTCCACGGGGGGCGACGGATCTGCCGGCACCCTCTCCCCCCTCCCTGTCCCCGCCTCCGGCTACCCCCCCATGACCATCGAGGACATGACCTCCGCCGCCACAGCCCCCCTCTCCGACGCCGACTTCAACCGCTCCGTCCTCGCCCACGGCCTCCGTCTCTCCGACCTTGCGTGCCTCCCCCATCTCCTCCGGCTGGTTCCGCTGGGAAATCGAGGACCGTCGCTGGCTAATCAAGGTCCAGTGCTACTCCGGAGAGAGCACAACAAACTTCTACATGCGCCCAATCGAAGGCCTCATCGTTCTCGTCGACCTCGACACCAAGGAAATCGTCCACATCGCCGACCAGGATCGCGGGATACCGATCCCCAAATCCTCCGGGACCGACTACCGATTCGCGGTTGCCGGCGGGAACGAGTTGAAGCGTTCTCCGTTCCGCCATTGACGGCAGATTCGGGAGGTGAGGCAGAACGTGACGCTTGTGGATTTTTCTTGCTGTTTCTTCTGCTCAACCTTCCGTTTGTTGGATTTTCGAAATTTACCGTTTGGTTCATTTTGTGTTATTGGTTCAATTAAGCTGAAAGTTTTAATTGTTTAGTTGCCTATAGGAATTGTAGAATTTGTAAGTTCGTATTTGATGATTAAACTATAAAAGCTCTAAAATGAAAGATTTAAAACGTCTTAAATGGCTCGTTGAAATTATCTTTTTTATCTAGCTTATTTGTATTATATATTTGTTCATATTTAAGTATATTTTCTAATAACTCACGTGCAACGCACGTGCATTTCACTAGTATTGACTATGTGGATACTTATTATTGATATAAAGTTTAAGCATAACGGTCATGATCGTCAGATCAACTTATGCTAACTTGCATTATCTCTCAATTATCTTTTTAAGGCCCTCTTTCGCGTGAGAACTAAAATTAGGATCAAAATGGTACTAGTTTAAAATACAATAATAATAATAATAAATAAATTTTTTTAATCATTCTACACAAATTCTAATATGAAAAAACATTATTTTACTTCACATACTCAATAATTTTCAATAAAAATATCAATTTTATTTCACATTCTAAACAAAAAATACTCGAATCAAGTATTTTTGTCAAGATGAGTTCTATGCTATAACAAGTCACAATCTGTCCTTTTTAAACCATATGGTTAATAAAAGAGAATCGCCTTGACTCAAACCTTAAAATGACTAGCTTCAATACTATGCTAATTTTTGACATGCCAATCAACCTAAAAGCTTATGCTTAAGGATTATACTTTAGGAGTTCAACTTTTTTCAAGAACAAGAATAATTAAAGATGTTCTTACAAATATTTTCCCTTCCCAAGTCAACTCTCCTACTAAATTTTGATAAAAGGCAAAATAGTAATACTTCCATTGTGTTCATCAATACCGAGTCGAGGAGGATGTTAGAGGACTTGAAGTCACGGTAGATAATCCGTTTCTTTGAAGAACGTAGGAATGCTAGGCCCCGAGCAGCTCCAATGGCTATTTTTAATCTCACATTCCATGAAAGTGGTTTGAACGTTGCCCCCCTGAAATCAGATCCATGTGAGAGAAATGTAGAATCACTACAATCATAAGGTTACATTACACTCTCTTTTCAATTAAAATAACTCACTTCTGAATAGATGATTTTCGAGGCTTCCTTTCTGCATGAACTCATAGACAAGGAGAAGCTCCTCCTCCCAGCAGTAGCCCAACAAGTTCACTAGATTGGGATGAGAGAGCCTCCCCAAAAAATTAACTTCAGACTGCAAGATAAACAAATGGAATCACAAAATCAGTTCAAATACCCAAAGTGAGTTGCAACAAATGCTTGTTTTCATTTCATTTTTTGTTACTTGTATTATCACACCACTGCTGATTTTCTAACGTATTTAGCCATGCTTGGCGATTTTCAAAGAGGATATAACTAGATACACTCTTGTACTTTTTTTTGCTTGAACTTAAAGGTCCAAACCACATTTCAGAAATCACCAAAGCGTCGATAAGATGAGTGTAAGTTTAACAATTTAACGAGTGATTAAAATGTATACAGAAGATCTTCTTCATCAACTGAAACTTAGAAATAACAGTAGATTTCAGAAACTACCTGCTACTCCACCAAACCTTGCTTCCTCTCATGCTTGAGTTTCTTTACTGCAACCACCATCCCATGTCCACTCTTTTGACGGAGCGAGAGTCTTCCCATTTACCCATCCCTTGAACACCTTCCCAAATCCACCTTCTCCCAAGAGAGTCTCTGGCTTGAAGCCTTACGTCGAGCTCTTCAGCTCTGAGAATGTGTAAATCCGAAGGTTCAACACATCCAAAAGATGAATTTCCAGAGGTCATTGTGCTGCTAGTTGCTTTTGATGTAGATGGAACTGTCATTGGAGGGGAGGATTAGTCAAGTGAAATTCAAGGCCAGTTTCAGGCCGAGTTTGATTCAATTGATTCAAAGTTATTCAATTTTGATCAGAATTTGTAATTAACTCAAGCTAAGTGACCGTTTGGTTTGGGTTACTTAAAATCCCTTTCCTTTTTCTGTCTTCTCTAGGGGCTGTAAAAGAACTGGGCATTTGATGAATAACTCGATATTCCGATTGGTAAGAGCTTGTTCATATTTGGCTCAATTATATTAATAAATAAATTTGAATGTAATTTTAAAAGCTCATTTGATAAATAAACAATTTGAATATACTAGTTTGACTCATTAAAACTTGAACAAACTCGAGCTCAAACTCAGTTTTAATAAATGAACATGAACATGTACAGATCACTACTCCGCTTAGCTTGGTTTATTCACAGCTCTAACTCTTCCTCCCTCATTAATCTAACTCGCGGAAGGAAAGACAAAAGTGAAGGTTGTTGCATGATTGAGAGGTTAGATCACATCATCCCCCGTTGATCCATCTCGGGTTGGTATGCACACAAAGAGGGACCCATCGACATGTCTTTCCGTTCGAGAGCTAGATTGAGCCCCAAACCAAGACCCATAAGACTTTATCCGGTTACCCGCATCCTAACCTTACTAACCCACTAACGCGGCTTACCTTTACCCTGCTCTTTTCTTGAGAATGTAGCTGCTCACTTTTATCCCAGGTTAATTCAACAGCCAAACAAGATCCTGAGTTATTATAGGGTTAGCAATCAAGCACAATTCTGAGTTAAATCTTCTACCCGAATTGGAGTAACTTGTTAACCCTAATTTAACTAACCCTATTCCAAATCCAAACAGACGCTTCAAGATCAAGGAAAATGGGAGATAAATTAAAAATAAAACCCTATCCTGTAAGAGAGGGAACCAGAAGAAAATCCATGGATGACATAATTGATGCAGAATTAGGGCAAAAAGAACAGGAAAGAACGCAAGCAGCCAACCGGTTTGGAGCGGATTAACGACAGGCAAAGTGAATACAGAACAGAAAATCAGAAGAGGAAGATGATACGAAGTCTCGAGGAAATCTTGGGTACCTGAATTGGCGCTTCCTGGGCAGACGAGATCATTGGAAGAAGCCGAACAGACGCAGTTCCCCATCGACTGCTCACAAGCTTCTACTGGAAGAAGAGGGAAGAGTGTGTGCAGAGAGAGAGGGGGAGGGAGGGAGAGAGAGAGAGAGTGGCCGGTGGCGGGTGGAGGCCGCAAGGAAGGTTTTTCTAGCCTTAAACTTTTCGCAGTCGGCACTCATCGGTCTGCGCCTCCGCGGTCGCCTGAATGAGAAGTTTTTGATCAGCACCGACGATCACGTCTGGGCTAAAAATTACTCTTATGCCATTATGTCAGGTCACGTGATAATAGCATGTTGGTCAAGCATGTGAGGCCCACACGCTAATGGATCGAATCATGATCCGATCTGATCCGAGTTTTGATCCGATTAAACCCCCAATGATTTTTTCTTTTACCCGTCAATTCGCCCTGTTTACTGACCTGATACATTTATAAATAAATGAATCGAATATGGATCACCATTGACCTAATCCGTTTAAAATTCAATCCGTTTATGTAATCTAATTTGTAGTTCATACAATGATACATTGTGGTTAATAATCTTTTCGTTTGAAAGCTCAAGTAAATAGTATCACTATAGTCAATTAATAAAAAATTTTCATAGATTATATTAGTAGATTATAGTTTATAGTGCTCAGTTTATATTTCACAATATATATGTATATATAT
>JAEMOT010001200.1:142634-168042 GCA_019297695.1 Apostasia ramifera
ATATATATATATATTACAAATACTGATTTTATATTAAAATATTTAATTAATTTATAAAAATATAATATTCTTTTCTTCTTTTAGTTCCAATAAATTTAACATTGTTTTAAATTTAATTATAAAAATTACTTAAAAATAATTATTTTTATTGTAAATGGATTAAATCCGAAAACCCGAGTTCTGAACTGATTCAATTTCTGACCCAAGAGGATATAAATCGACCATGACCCGATCTGATGTATAACCCGATCTGACATATATGAATTTGAATCTGGGTCGGAGTTAACCCGATCGAATCTGATCTGTTGACAGGCGTGACGCTATGCCATGCATGTAACTGTATTATTTTTTTTATATTTTTATAAAGTTTTTTATTTGATTTACATACTCATATAAACTAAAAATAAATAAATACAAAATAAAAAATGTCTATATTAAGTAAAAAATATTTATACAAAAATAAATTTCATTTATTTTGTATGTACATAAATCAAGTAAAAAATATTATATAATAAAATTTTATAAAAAGATAAAAAAATGTTACAAAATTGAGAAAAAATAATATAAAATAATGATATAAGATAAATTTTCTATCTAAAGGGGCAGCTTTAAGTTTATTTTGACTGAGATATGCTAAATTCAAAATTAAAATTTTTAATTTTGAAAAGAGTTTAAGTTAATTTTTTTTTTTATTTTGAGCTTTTTTGAGTTTAATCTAGTCTAATTGTAAATTATATTAGAATATAATAATATATATTTTTAAAGTTTAAAATTTATATGTATATTTATAATCATATTTCTTTTAAGTTATATTTAAAAAATTATAAATATTTATGTTTATTGATTTGAATCAATTTTTTTTAACAAATCAATTTTAAGCAAGTGAAAAATTGAATTGATTTAAAATCAAGTAAAATGAGAGTAAATTACATGTGAGTTTTAATTTTTATATAAAATTACCGTCTCTAAATTATATAGTTTCTTTGTAATTTTTTTACGAAACATACTATATTATCTCAAATAATTAATTAATAAATTAACTAATAATACCACACCATGTGAATTAAGCTTTAATTTATTAGATAGTCTAATGAGTTAAACTATTAAATAATAATTGATTAATTGATTAATTAATTATTTATATTATGTAATAGAATACTATCTATAATAATTCAATTTCTATTATAAACATATTTTATAATTATGTAACTGTTATATCATCAAATAGTAATTTTATATAATTTTTTTAGGTAATAAAAATAAGTTGTTATTTAAAGAAATTGTGAGAAAACAATATTATTTTACTTCTATTTGTGTACAAAGTTGAGATTATAACATGAATGAGCTTCAAATTTCTAACTTAAATCTTTTATTCAAGCTCAAAAATTTCTTCATTGTTGAGAAGTCAACTCTCAGCCTTTCTTGGCTTTAATTTAACTCATTATTAGAAAATTATCCTTAAGTATCCGTTTATTTGTAAGGTAAAATTTAATAAGATTAAAATTAAATTTAGATAGAGATATTTTTTATTAAAAATTGTGAATAATGTGAAATAAAATTAGTTATTATATTAGAATGTGTGAGGGATGTGATATAAAGTTAGTTATTATATTAAAATATGTGAAGAATGTGATATAAATTAGTTATTATTTTAATAATATGTATAAGATGTGAAATAAAGTTAATTTTTAATATTAAATTTTATATGTGATGTGATATGTCTGATTAAAATTAAATCAGGTTAATTTTAAACGGACAAACAAACGGGGCCTTAAATTTTTACATTTCTTGGACTTTGACAGCATATGAGCATAATTATTTGGTTGGAATTTTATTTAGCATTGTGCTAACCAGCTTTTTTAATTTTTATATTCAAAAATTTTCTTGGATGGCTGATCCTTAATCATTGCTCGTTATAGTTTTTTTTTTTTTTTTTAACTCCGCTCTCTATATGGCTCTGTCTGGTAATAAGAAAAAAAAAGAAGATTTGATTAAAATTTTTAGCTATTTTTGAAAAATATGTATGATGTGAAATAAAGTAAATTAGTTATATTACAAATTGTGTAGAATATGAAATAAAGTTGATTGATTTATTGAGAATTGTGTTGAATGTGAAATAAAGTGATTGTTTAATGTTGAAATTTGTGTGAGATGAAATATAAAATATTTTTTTAAGTTTTTTTAAAATAAATTTAAGATTTTGGCCATGACTAATTTTAGCCATGGTTTTCAGCTCATTGCCAGACAGGGCCATAGGGTTTTAGCCCTGTGGATCCGCTGACCATCATTTTCATGCATGATAAATGAACTAGCTTTACTTTTAGTCCTTGTTCACTGGACCTTTATTCTATTTCGGTTCCTGAAGTTCGAGAAATTATTAGTTTTGCTAAATGTATACGAGAAGAAATGGAGAAATGGAAGTGTGGTTGATCTATCTTTCTCCTCTCTCATATGCTGTTACTTCCTGCTCTTATGTCGTCATGACTGTTGGCAGAGACCCATGGCAATTCTCTGAAGTCAGGGGAATGGCAAGATTGGATGGTAATTTGTGTTTCGAATGAATAAAGAATGTCTATTATGATTTACGACACAGGTTAGGGTTAAAGGTATAAGATTTAGAGAAATTTGTACTTCTAATAAGTTAGGAATTCCTATTAATAAGTTCATTCTTTTCTAGGTTTAATTCTTTCTTCTCTTGAAGAGTATGGATTTAGTCTTTAAATTGATCACAAAACAAGCAACTTGATAGGCTTTGATTCAAATTTAACCTCAATTTAGAAAGAGAATAATATCACTTGCATAACCCAAAAACTTAGATGAACATGGACACGAGAAAATAAAGAACCTAGACCTGACTAAACCTCAAATCTTTGAGGTTGAAGTCGCAGCCCCTCTGCAATTCTACCACGATCCGCAGCCCATTGACGAACATCATGGGGTTTTAGAAGTGGGCAAGGCAGGTAGTTTCTAAAATCTACTGTTATTTGTAAATCCATTCAATTTGTAGAAGAATTCTGAGTTTCAGTTGATGGAGATCTTCTGTATACATTTTAATCACTCGTTAAATTGTTGAACTTACACTCTTCTTATCGACGCTGGGAGGAGGAGCTTCTCCTTGTCTATGAGTTCATGCAGAAAGGAAGCCTCGAAAACAACCTATTCAGAAGTGAGTTCTTTTAATTGAAGAGAGTGTAATGTAACCTTATGATTGTAGTGTTCCTACATTTCTCTCACATGGATCTGATTTCAGGGGGGCAACGTTCAAACCACTTTCATGGAATGTGAGATTAACAATAGCCATTGGAGCTGCTCGGGGCCCTAGCATTCCTACATTCTTCAAAGAAACGGATTATCTACCGTGACTTCAAGTCCTCTAATACCCTCCTTGACTCGATATTACTATTTTGCCTTTTATCAAAATTTAGTGAGAGAGTTGACTTGGGTGTCTATATTCATCTTTTTTATAGAATTATAATGCGAAGTTATCTGATTTTGGACTCGCAAGGAATTGGCCTATAGGGAGTGCATCTCATGTCACAACAGGGATTGTGGCACATATGGTTATGCAGCTCTTGAGCATATTAGTACAGGCTTTCTTTTTGATGAGATAACAACTACAACTAAAAATTTAAGCATTATAAGAGAAAATATTAGTAAGAACATCTTTAATTATTCTTGTTCTTGAAAACAGTTAAACTCCTAAAGTATAATCCTTAAGCATAAGCTTTTAGAAAAATTAGCATAGTATAGAAGCTAGTCATTTTATGATTTGAGTCAAGGCGATTCTCTTTTATTAACCATATGGTTTAACAAGGACATAGGTTGTGACTTATTATAGCACAGAACTCGTCATCTCGGGTTCACCCTTAGAAAGATGATTGAGAGATAATACAACTTAGCATAAGTTGATTTGACGATCATGACCGATATGCTTAAACTTTATATCAATAATAAGTATCCACATGGTCAATATAAAGAAATCCACACGTTACTAACCATCATAAACTGTAATGTTTTAACAAGGACAATGACTCAAAAGCACCCTAACTAGATTAAATGATATGTACAAAGGAGAATCGGGTAAGTTAAATGTTAGCAAACTGATATTCATCAAGATTTCATAATTGTAGAGAATATTCTGTCTAAAATTTTTAACCAATGGATGCTACAAAATTTTATAAATTTAACAAGAAGACAATATGTCGCTTGTCAATGATTAGTATGTAAATGAAGTGGCAAAATAGCCTTGATATTCTTTGTAAAATGATTCATTTAAGCTCAAAATTGGCAAGGGTGTATTAAACTTGTACAATTTCACACTGACAAACTAATTCCTTTTAGTGTAAATTTGATGAAATGAGTTCGTATTCGATTTAACTATCTACATATCAGCTAAAGTAGTTCACCATCAATACTATTGGCTTATCTCTTAGTCCTTTTTCATTAGACCAATAATAATCATAAGAAGTAGATGTTTCTTTCATCATTACAGGTCATTTATATGTTAAGAGTGATGTATATGGTTTCGGAGTCGTCTTACTAGAAATACTCTCTGGTCAACGGCCCTCGACCTGACTCGACCCAATGGACAATACAATTTGGTGAATTGGGCAAAACCATATCATGCAGATAGGAGGCAGCTAGCAAGGCTGATGGATAGAAGGCTTGAGGGGCAGTATCCCTCCAAAGGAGCTCTTAAGGCAGCTCAGCTTACTCTCAAATGCCTTGCTGGAGAGCCCAAAAGTCGACCATCTATGAAGGAAGTTGTTGAGAATTTGGAAGAAATTAATGTCGTTAGAGATCAGTCGAGGAAGCGAAAGAGGCACAACGCTCAAAACAATTGTCGGGAAGCTCCAGCAAACTTTGCAATTGCTGAAAAAGTGAGGGACAAAGGATCATGAACCAACGTTAATATTTTATTTTTATAAAAACTTAGCTATCTTTATAGCTCTTCATTATTAGATGCATTTCTGGGTGGGGTCCCCAGATCATGTGTTTGTAATTTCTTTTTCTTTCCTTGATCACTATCTTCTAAGGGGAACAATGGGAAGAGAGGAGGTTGTGACAAGAGGAGACTGGGGATAATGAGGAAGAGATATATTAAATAACAAGAGATAAGAGGTAATGCAGAATGTGTACAATGATATATTCATTTGAGTTATTGGTAATTTCAAAAGAAAGATATGAGTGAAAGAAAATGATCAAAGAACAATGCATACTTTGTAAGAATTATTCAAGCAATGTGCATATTTTGTCCTACTTGATCCCTATTACTAGGTTCATGGTTGGTTTTTACCAGAATGCAGCACATTCAAATTTGGGTGTGCAATAAAATTTCAACCTGTCTTCTTGCTGGACAATGTTAAATCTCTGGATATCACCAAACTTAAAAGCTTAAACTTGCATATTATGGTCCATAAAAAATTTATATTTCAAAGCGTCCCCATCATGTGCAGGATTATTTGCTTTGTAATATAAACTCAACACAAATATTTTTTATGCTAAAGATAAATATGGGTCACTAGAATTCGAGCTTGGGACCTCTAGCTTTAATACTATGTCAAAATTACTAGTTAGATCATGTGTTTAAAAGACCATTGACATATAATTCAGCCCAATGCCTGACAGAATCACGAGTATAATACTATAGGTGCATAGTTTAATAATTTGGTAACACGAGTTTCTGCTTGTACATTTGGAGAGACTTGACGCGATCACCTAATAACTTTTCTATAGTTGGGTTCATATTTGGATAACAACAATCTTAGGAAATCTAACATCATAATAATAGAGATAAGCTTTGGAAAGGTACATCAATAGTCGGCACTTCTTTAACACAGTAATCGCACAAAAGAGAAACAGATCATCGAACCTAATTATCAAAACATTGTCATTCATCAATGTCATAACTCGAGGTTCGGCTGCAGAAATACCTGAATCTTCAGTTTTGCTGGTTATACAACATCCCAATATCAGCAAGATCTAGAACAACAACAAACTTGAATTATCCAAATGAATAAGGAGTCTCTACACGTTATGTTGTGGCATGAAATTCTAACTCCTAAACAGTTGAGAGGTTGTTTGCTAGAGAACACAATAAATATTTAATCAACATATTCAGTCTTTAATTTTCCTTAACAATAGAGAAATATGACACTGCTTCTTGACACTATCGTTAAGCGCATTCATTCACAGATGTTAGCAAAGACAATTAGATAATGACACGTATTCATAGCACAATTGTTAGACAGATGTAAACATATAACTATATAAAGTACACTTTAAATATAAGAACATGGTGCATTATACACACAAATATATAAGTTATATCATGACGTATCCGTATTCTATTTTTTTAAGTATATTATATTATGGGATCCGTATTGTATCATATACATATCGTTGTATTATACTTGTGCTTTATAGATATAAATGCATGAGGATCAGCACTATAGATCTTACCAAACCCAATTACAGATAGAAGATATTGAGACAAAGAAAACACGTAAGTGAATACAACAATACCAAATTCTAATGGCTAACAAGTACTATAAATGGACACTCTTGAGCCAAAATCATACAAATATCATTTTAAAATCATTTCTTTATTTTCATATACGTTTTTTACAGTATCCTAAAATAAAATAGATGACTGAGCCAAAAGCTCATTAGCAATTCACAACCTCCTCAATGAACATGTAGAGACCACTGTGAGACTTGGGCAAGAAAAATACTGAACAAAAAAATTTGAAAACTGATGTAATGGTTTTAGTAATCTTAATCCATCCACAAAACCCTTTAACATCTTTACTTATGAATAATGCCCCAATCCTATACATGTAAAACAAAGACATTCTGAGATAAAAAAAAAAACTATGACATTTCAAAAATTCATACAAAAAGTAGTATAACATAACGGTGAACACAACCGTTTGCTTTTTAGTTAGATTATGGCTTGTGAAAAAGATAAAAATTTCAAAGTAACCTATTCAGCAAATACAAAAAGAAGAAAAACATGAATCAAAACAACTCATTATTTAATTTAATAGATAAGTGAGGAACTTACAATGTATTTCAGGACAAATTGTTACTTGTCCAATAAACAAAACCAACAATATAACATAAAGGCGAACACAAAACCAGTAGTGAAGCAATGAAAATGTAATCAATGGAAACAATAATAGCAAAATGACTAACAAAGAGACATTGAATTTATGTAATTCAACCCAAAACTCTAGGCTTACATCCACAGGAGAAGAGAAAGGAAAATTCACTATCATCAAAATCATAATATAAGTATAATTACATACTAGGGAAGAACAAAGTCTCAATCTTGATTTCCAATACATAGAATCTCACAATAAAGAAAGACCCCGAAAAAGTCTTTTCTCGCATAAGAACAAGTGTTTCTTCTCTCATAATAAGAAAATTAAAATGAAAATACCTTAAAATTAAAAAAAAATCTTTACTTCTCCTCTTGCCTTATTGAAACTTAATTTACTTAGGCACTGTTTGGCATTGCTATGCTGTGTAAAAATGTAATGTATTATATAGCTGTATTACAAGTGCTGTTAAATAATATTGTTTTATTGTTTGACAAATTGCCATTAAAAGCTGTTGTTAAAAGTTAAACTATTTGAAAAAATTGTTGTGCTGTTTAAAAAATTCATAATTTTAATTTAATTAAGCATATAAATAAAATTATAATTATAAATTTTATTAAAAATAATAAAATTAAAAATATAAATTTAATATTTTATTATTATATTATTTTTATATGATAAATATTATTATATATATTATTANATTATTAAAGTTCAATTATTTTGAGAGTATTTTCATCTTAATTAGTTATAGCAAAAGCACCTTTCTAAAAAGCTATTTTTATTAGCTTTTTCTCACAACTGTTTTTTGGCTTTTTAAAAATTGAAATATCCTCAAAAGTTATTTTGCCAAACGCAGCTTTTAGTTTTTAGCTATATAAAAAGGTACTTTTTTTTCATTAAAAAACTTTTCCAAACACAGCCTTAATAGATTATGCTTTCATGCCTCCATAATCCCTATTTATAGTCAAAGATTTGAAGAAAAGTCTATTTTGATAATTCAAGTTCATGTTAACTTAATCAAAAATCCCCATAGACTACAGTAATTATGTAATTCAAGTCTAAGATAGTTATATTAGTTTGACTATGATAAACACACAATCATGCTAAACAAATGTTTAATTCAAGCTTTCGCATTAACCTTCATTTGATTTCTTTGACTTCTAAAAACTCATTTGAATCATAGTTTTATTTGATAATAATTAACAGTCTCAATATTTGTTTAAGAGAGAGAAATATCAATTATCAATTAAAATTACAATTTAAATGCATTTTCTAGAAGCCAAAGAAGTTAAAAATGAAGACTTATGTAAAACCTGAATTGAACATAAATTTAGCATGATTTTGATCATATGTTTATCACAGTTAAATTAAAATGTCTATTTTAAACTTGAATTATATAGCTACCCTAGCCTTTGAGACTTTCTGATTAAGCTAATATGAACTTGTATTAACACAATAACCTTTACTTCAAATTGGCTATAAATAGAACTCCTTGGAGGCATAAAAGCATAATTCATCAAGTTTCAAGGAGGCGAGAGAAGAATTTTAAAAAAAATATTTCTTTTGGGCTCATTTGGTTCGAGGTTTTTTTTAGCCCAACATAAATTTCAATTGTAAAATTCAACTTTGTTTTATATCCAATACAAATATGAATATTAGAATTAACTCTATTTCACATTTTACATACTTCCCAATAATAAACTAAATTTCTTTCTAATTAAACCTATAAGATAAAATATTTTTCTCTTGTCCAAAATTCAACCCTCGAATCAAACGAGGCCTTTAAGTTCTTTTCATTTTTATTCTCTTGTTGCTTGTTACTTATTACAAGATCAATGACACTTGTCCTTTTGCAAGAAAAGAGTTTTTCAGGAGAAAAATATTTTTCAAGAACTTTCTTTATGGTGAGATCGTGCATAATGGGAGTCAGGGTTGAGGGTTTGTTTTGCCCAGTGTATGATTACAAACTTTGATGATAATGGATTGTCTTTTCATCCCTGTCCTGTGAACATATTTCTAGAGTTCTTAGCTGAACTATGTAAATTTGATGCCTCTTTGCTATCCACTTTTTCATTATTATTTTCATTTATCCTGTTTTCACTGTGCTCCTATCAAGCTTAATCACTTACAAAACATAACAAAATAAATAAACAACTAACACAATTCTATCACAAAAATAACAAAAAGTTGGAATTTTTCAAAACTAAACAAGAAGGTACTCAAAATGGGGTTAACAAAAAAACTGACCTCCAAATGTGAGACAAACGAGAAAACTTTGATATTCTACTGACGTTCAGCAAGCGCATAGGTGATTAGCTGCAATGCATCTGCCAAAACGTTATGCTTTTGCTTATTAAGTTGAACCTCCGCAATGACCAGCTTCTCACATTTCTCATCCAACTCTTTCGCTTTTGCTTTATAGATACCGCTTAATAGCAGAAGAGGGCTTTTGCTGGCATGCCCACGCATTAAAAACCCATGTAAAAAAGGATACTCCTCCGAGCACTTCGATAGAACGATGTTATCCCTCTCTTTATGATGCTGAATTCCAGAATGCAGCATGAACTCTTCTTTCACGTTCCTAGTCCTTTTAGGCATCTCCTCCTGCTGCTGTTGTCCCTCTGCTCCATCTCCAGCAGTAGCCTTCTTCTTCTTCTTCTCAGGAGATGGAGTAGGTGGGGGCGCTGGTCGCTTCCCATTGATGGGCCCTTTTTCTAAAGGCCTTGCAGGGCTGTCCATCGGCTTAGAACTAATTGGCTTCAGCGTTAGATCAGCAGGGTTTAGCAGGGAGCCCCGAGGAGGATGGGCAGTTTGGTCAGACTCGGAGCTCGATTCATCCTCCTCCTCATCATCATCATCAGCATCGCCATCTTCATCGTCGTCTTCTGCTACTACTGATGTGGGAATTTCCTTTTTATGCCCTCCCACGCTTTCAGTTTCTTTAGGGGGGGCTAGAGGTGGCCGGTCCAATTCAGAGCTGGAATCCTCCTCCTCGCTGTCGTCTCCTTCCTCTGAGCTGGATTCCGAGGAGGAAGCGGGATTGGAAGTTTGCTTAAGGCCGGCGATCTGAGATGCTGGCTGAGGAACCGGAGGATCGTTCTTAGCAGTGACAGCAGGAGAATCTTCCGATGATTCCTCGCTGTCGGAGCTGTGATCCTCCTCCCCGTCCATGGAGTCCGACGAGGGCTCCGCCGGCATCCGCGGATCAACCGCGTTAGAACCAGCAGAGGGCTTTTCCGACGGAGCAGTCGCTCGAGGAGGAGATTCCTCGCCGTCGTCGGAATCGGAGGACCCGGGAGAAGGAGGCGGCTGTTTCTTCGCCATGCTCCGTCGGCAGCTAGGGTTTCAAGGCGTCGGCACAGTTTTAAGCGTTTTGCTGCGAACCTAAGGCCGCCGAGTGATTAAGAGATCTGATGCACTATTATGTTCAATATATTCTGTCCTTCCAAGATCCTAACCGTTTGATCCTGAAGGAGAAAATCTCAATTATAGGCGTGTTCGCCCCAGCGTTCAAACGTCTTAAGTACAGATCTGCGCCCATAATGGGTCGGTTCTTGATCTGATCGGATCATAATTCAAATCGATTATTTTATAAAATGAAATAAATTTTTAGCCCGCATAATTATTTTGAAAAGTCGACCCGCTTCGTTTAAGTATTGCCGGGTTGGATCCGGGTCGATGCTGATCTGACCCGAAAAAAATCTGATCCGAAATTTATAAGTATGAAATTATTTTAAGTATTTATATATTTATTATTTAATTACATATGTTAATTATTATTTTATTTTATGAAGGTTTTAAAATGTGACCAAAACCTATAATTATTAAAAAAGTTATTGCAAATTATTTTAAGTACAGTAATCAGGAAGTGCTTGCATTGTGAAATGGGATAAATAGCTACAAATTTTTTTTATCTTTAAGATAAAATATTTAGTGCTGGCTTTAACAGAACTGCGCTTTACTTTTTGTGTAATATTTTTATTCAACTGTTGGTTCTATATTTTATAATATTATAATATAATGCTGATGTCAGTGATATGATCTTTAAATATTTATATATTATCCTTATATTTTCTACTATAATGGATTTATATTGTAAATTTTAGTGATCAAAATTTTATTTAAAAATATAAGAATATATATACAACTAATAGTTGTAATCATTGAAAAAATAGTGTTAAATTATGTAAAAAAAGTTCCGGGTCGACCCGAAATCCGATTCGAAAATCCGAACAGTGGCGGATCATGGAACAGATCTGAGTTGACCTCGATCCGATCTGATTTTTAATCCGATCCAGATATATTAAAATCGGATCCGGGTCGGGGTCAACTCGATCCGGATCCGATCTGTTGACAGGCCTAGATCTGCGAGTGATTTTCACATTTTTTTTTGTTAACTAAAAAAAAACTTTTTTTGATTATAACTCAAATTTTTATATCAAAGAAAAAAAATGACTGATTCAACCTTATTAAATTCACTGCCTTCTCAAAAAAAATAATAATAATAATAATCTCTATATTAATTTTTCCATTTCTAACATCATGATAATTTCATAGCAACCTCTAAATTTTTCTAAATTTAATTATTCTGTTTCTTTTAAAAAAATCTTATTTGTTCTGCTCTCTAATTTTAAAAAATATTTAGTAAAATTTTTAAATCTTTAATTATTTATTTCAGATTACCTCATAGTTAAAAGATTTAATTAATTTTTTTAAATGCATTTAGCATTGAGTGAGGTAATGAAATATTGGCTGAGAGAAGAAGTTCAAGTGTCAATTGAAGCTTTTATCTTAAGATAATAGATGGTTAGATTTATTTTTTGAAGATTTTTTAGATCTTTTGATGATAATGCGCCGCTAATTCATTACTACAGAGTAATGACAATAAATGTTTGAGATATACAAAAAATAATAATTATACTCAGAATAATAATAATGCAATAATTAAACAGTTAACTTTCATATTCTAGCCCTCTAACTATATCTTGATTTCACACAGATTAGATGACAAGTAAGTTGGAACTATAGAATTTAAGTATAGGTCTAGAGAGAGGATAAATAGACTCAAATTAAAATTTAATTTACTATAATTATAATATAATTAACCTAAAATTAAGTTAATAATAATATCAATAACGAATATGCAAGAGAATAAATAAATTTATATGTACAAAAAATATAATGACTTAATAAGATTAACTTTTTGGTATTTACATCCCCGACTATATGACAAACTAACTGTCAATAAATTACTAATTTGATCAACGGTGAAGAAGCTTGTACAAGCCAAAATCAACTATCAATTAAATTAACTAAAATGAGTGGAATTTATTACTAGTATTGTGCTGTGAGGATGAACTCAAAGATTTGTGGAGCACTTTGAACAAATTTAAAAATGTGTTTCACAAGTTGTCTAAATGAATCTTTCTGCTTTTTTTTTCACGGTATTGAAGGATTTGAGGAGTATGCAGTGCTAGCTGAACGACTCCAAAAATCATAAAGGAAGCCATTGATTACCAGTGTTAATGAGCTTAAGTGTCAAGTGAGATTGCAAAGAAAAATGAGATAGGAGGTTCGTGAGATTGATAAACAGAAGAAGATTTTACTAGTTAATACTTTAACAATAAAGAGTAAAACATCAGGATCATCCGTATGGACAATCAAAATGGGTGAAAGTCAATGGTGAACAAAAGCAATAACGCAATAGATGACTACTTGAAGTGCATCATCAAACATGCGACTTGAACAACATCACTGAATTGACTAGTTGAATAACAATCCTGAACAACAGTCCAATAATTTTTTCTAACGTAATATCTCTTAGATATCTAGCGCTGAAAAATGTCACAAAAGTACTAACAAAAGCCCAACACGACCACCCAAATTGCTAAAAAGTCATATTTGAATATCAAGACATACCAAGGGACCGTGACATGAGAGAGGAAGATTATCTTGTCCCTTTATGGCCCGGCTATAAATAGAGGCAAAAAGATCAATAAAGCATTCAGATCTATTTCTTTTTAGCTTCTATTGACTGAAAGCTCTTTGTCAAAACCATTTGCTTTTAGATTGTTTACGTAGCTCAAAATGGGGAAAAGCTAGTCTTGCCTGAACTCTTTTTCTCTCTGGTGAAAGGCTTGATTCCTGTCGAGCATCAAATTATGCTGCAAGAAAGCAGTCCATGATTATGTTCGGTTGATCTTGAAGAGAATTCTTTATTCTTGTGTGCAAGTAAATTAGCTAATTGTTTGGTCGAATGCAAATTGATATTCTACTTTTCTAATTCAACTATTGGTGAATAAGATCTTTTCCCTAACTTCATGAAGATGCTATGCAGCTTCTTTGCATTTTGCATTCAATTGTAATACATATTTGATTAGTTCCCTTTAGCCAAAAATACACTCATCACATTTAATGAGTATGACAGAAATATACTGTTGATTGACTTCCTATACAATGCACATCCAAGGATTACAACTTATTTTAGGGTTCTTGGGCGAGATGCATCATGCACATAAGTCCTAAATTTTGACATTCAATTTGCACAACTCTTTTGACTTAAATTATCACGGTAAATTCCTTATTTTCTTCATGCCTCTTAGGGTGACAATGTACGACCCGATTTGTGAATTCGACTTAAAAATTTCAAGTATAAATCATGAATTTTGTCTCATTTATTAAACAGGTCATATTTGAGTTGGGCATAATCAAGTTGAGTCGGGTTCGGATTAGACGTTTATCAAAATTTACGTTATAAATGGTTCGAATCGATCTGCCAACCCAACTCATTTATTAATTAGGTTATATTTCATAGATTTTGACCCGTTTAATAAATAAGTCAAGTTTAGGTTGAGGCTATTCAGGTCAGATTAAATTTCAGCCCTACTTGAATCTGATTCGTCAATCCGTTTTGCCACCTCTAGTCCAAGGGATTATCAACAGTAGTTGAACAGAAAAGAAGGTTAAAAAATAAATAAATTTGTCTTGTTAGGCAATATTTTTAACAAAAAAAATAAACTGAAACTTAACAACAATTTTATAAATCCAAAAGATAGTAAAATAATTATAATTTAGTAGCATATATGTAATTAACTTAAATAATTATGAACTTATGTATGATATTATTTTATCTATTTTTTTACTTTTTTTTATTATAGTGATAGGGGTTCACTTGCAAGAGAGTTCGCATTTTTGCTATTTCGATTGTGACGCCATTTTGGGACGACGAATGGCACGAGAATCAGAGCAAAACACTTGAACCTAAGTTCAAAACTCGCTCGCATTTTACTATGTTTGAATTCGATGTAATTTTTTTATAACTTGAAGTTAGTTTGCTCGAAAAAAATTAATTTAACTTGAAATTAAGTCGATATCTATATAATTATATGCATGAAGGTATTTTAGATGTATTTTAACATATTATATGTACATGGATATGTTAATAAAGTATATATTAAAATAATTCGGGTTGAATTACGGATCAGAGACTTGATTGTTGGGTCGGGTTGGGTTGACCCGAACCCGATCGGGTCAAATTCGGGTTGAAGGCCTGACCCGAAATTGAGTTTGGGTCGGATTCGGGTTGGCCCGAAACAGGTCGGGTTAAATTCGGGTTTGACCCGAACTCGACCCGATAACCCAACTTGACACCCCTATTTGGGATGTGGAGTTGATGAGAGTATAACACGCTTAAGGTCCGATTATAAACTTTATAAAGCAGTGCGAGACATCCTCTAATAGTATCATATTTTATTTTCACTAATTCTTTCTCTGTAGGTGAAGCTCGAAATGATGGTGAGGGTAGTCAAATGTAATAGACAAGACTTGCGGCTTCAACTTGAAGCTGTAGCCCTCTATTATTGTTGGTAGGCCTGTAACTTCAAGGTGCATGGTAAGCCAGTCCCTTCGGCGAAAGCTATTGCTACCACAGTGCTGAACCTCATAGCTAATCCTATGAACCATCCAAGGAGCCACTGGAACCCAACTGCCTCATTGAAGCCTTGTTTTCCCTCTTTTGATTCTTGGGTTCCCCCTCCTCCAGGATGGATCAAGATTAACTTTGACTGCTTAGTAAAAAGTGAGGGTATAGCTAGAGCTGGGTATATCATTAGGGATCATTATGCAAATTTCATCTATTGTGGTGGCAGGTAGATTCTTATACGTGCCGTGCCTATTGCTGAAAAGTGGGCAGCCCTTGAAGGATTGAAGGTTATCCCATGCTATACACTAAGAACTATAAGTATTTTGCTTGAGAGGGACTCAATGGAAATCTTAAAACTTATTTTCAATGAGTTGGAGTGTAATGGAGTTTCCCACAATCAAACAGGCTTGCAGAGCTATTGCTTGGATCACCAGCAATATGGAGTAGTGGATAGACTGTTCAAAGGATTCAACTTCACTTCTCGGGATCCTATTCTAGCTAATATTGTGAACATTTTATTGCCGTCTACTGCCTGCAGAGTTAGTTATATACAACGCACTATTGATACTAGGTGATTTTTGCTGGAAAATTGATATGCTCTGCCCAATGAATTTTATAATATTCTTAAAGTGGATATTGAGTGACACTTATTAGCTTGTATTTTCTTTATTGCAATTTTATAGTATTGTCATTTTTCAAAAAAAAAAAAAAAACACTAGCCATTTGCTTTCTCCTGCTGCTTCCCTTTCCCATTTCTTATCTTATTTGTTAGGGTTTGCGAAGCGTGCGTGGCGAGGAAGGATGGTGGCGCGGGACGCGGACAGATCCGGCTTGCCCAACTGAACCGTTCACGATTCAGGCGTACTAAAGCGTGAATATGGAGGAGTGACCGGAAGACGGAGGGTCCGGCCAGATTTAAGCCTGCGACAGGATTGAAGACTTAGGGGCGGGGGGGAGATGGAGGGGTGAAAGCAGAAGCTGAACAGGTTTGTGAATGGATGGGCAGAGGGCAGGTAGCCGAGGATGCTATTATAGCGATAACCCTTTTTCTTCTTTCAATTCATTCTTTCTTCCTCCCTGTTCTCTCTTATTCCCACACACAGGTAGCGGCGCAGCTGTCTAGGGAACTGAAGTCGGTGGAAAGGGAGAAGGTCAACAGAGGCAGAGGCCAGCTTCTCTACAAATGCTTCCGCCTCTGCTGCGGCACAGGCTCGTAGTTCTTGTAAAGCGCACGGTGGATCAGGTCGAGGAGAACGAGCGACGCAGCAGGATGAATGTTGTAGCCCCTGTTGAGATCTAGAATGAGACTGAGACCCTCAGCAGTCATCAACAGTCAATCCAAGAGCTGTATATCGAGCTTGAGGAGGGACGAACACAGGATATGTAGGTGAGCAGGTTGCACACTATGTTTACATCCTGGGATAATGAAGAAAGATAGTTATCTTGAATGATCTATTGCATCAGAGATCAATTACAGCAAGGAGATGCTGGATGTGGTATGGATGATATATCTGATTTGAATCTATGGCTTGATTTGATCTATTCTACATTGTAAGCGGTATGACATCTGGTTATTCATGGGTGATATGAGTTTATAACCTAATATTAATAGCAAATTAATCCACAATAAATCAACCCACACAATAATGGTAAATCTTTTTTTCTTCAAATTATATTGTGTTTAGCAGTATAATCTTCTAAATTTGGTGGCTAATAAGATTTATATTTCTTTGATGTCAAATTTTTTGTTTATCAACCCTTTACATGGTATTCGAAGGACTAGGTTTCTGTTTTCTTTAGAAGAACTAATGACTTGATTTTCTAATACTTTAAAGGTTTGAATTAAGATAATTGAGCATATATTCTATGAATTTGGATAACATGTTTTCATTGGTTTCCTGAATCAATCTTCTATTATCATTTGATGACTTTGATATTATCTCATTAAGAGATAGTGCATTATTGCTTCATTCTTTTAGTTAGAATGATGCGATTGTTTGCGAAGAGGGTACTTCTAATATAAACTTGAATGGAAAATTAGAACCGAATGTTTTGAACTATGTGAATGCATATGCCTCTAATATTTTCCCAATGTTCAATGTAAAACTGAATGGAAAAGCAAGAGCATTGATAAAAGGGTTTCTCATCCACTCCATCTCACTGTAGCATTGGATTTAGAGTTGTTATTTCCTATTTTTTCTATAGCTTCTTATCTTGTTCGAACTCCAATACCTTCTAAGATTTTAATTATAGAGCAAGTCTAAAGTGCCAAAACTTCTTATTATTTTTCAAATCAGTATGTTTTCTATAAAATTTATTATTATTTTCCTTTTTGCATCATATTTTAAATTATTCTATGATAAATTAGCAAATGTTTATTATTAGTTCTAGCACATGCACCTGCAAAGCACGTGCTATGTACTAGTATGACTTTAAAAACAAATAATCCCACTATTAAAAAAAATGAGTAATCTCATTAATATGTCGGCTCATAAACCCAGAAAAGCTCCAGTCAGAAAACACTTGCTAACCCTAGCCACTCCTTCGTTCGGGAGTCGAAATTCCCATCGACCTTTGCATCCCCTTTGGTCTTCAATCCTCTTTCCCACTGTTCGATTAAATCAAACCACGTCATCTCTTCACGAGCAACAAGAAATCGGAGCTAAAAGTTAGCAATACTATTTGACATCCTCCAAACAGCGTCTGGCATTGAGTGTCAGTCTGCGGTGGCAACATCTGATGGAGGGATTCACCTGCTTTGGGGCATCCATCCAGAGAACTTTATGCTGATGTTGCAATTGTGAAGGTTTTGTCTTTCTTCTATTCATTTCCTTTCTCCTTCCTCACTGTTTGTGTGGCGGTTGGCGGTAGTTGGTTTTCGGTGAGGTGTTGGACTGAAAATCAACGTTTGTGGAGGGATCTGCACATGTAATCTAGAAGAAATGGTATTTTGACTGGAATTTATTACAGGTGTCATGCTGCGAGGACGAACTCAAAGATTTGTGAAGCACTTTGAACAAATTTTAAGAATGGTTTCACAAAGCTGTCTGAATGGATCTTCCAGTTTATTTTCCACGGGCATTGAAGGATTTGAGGAGCATCTGGTGTTATCTAGACGACTCCAAAGGTCGGGGAGGAAGCCATTGGTTACCAGCATCAATGAGCTCAAGCATCGAGCGAGATTGCAAAGGAAAGTGAGGCAGGAGGTTCGTGAGATTGTGCTGAAGCCACCAGATAATGGGATGTTGGTGAAGGGTTTGATCCCCGTCGCACATGAAGTATATGCTGCAAGGAAAGAGCTTCATGATTGTGTTCGTGTGATCTTGAAGAGCATCCCCATTCATGTGTGCAGGTAAATTACCTAATTGTTTGTTCAAATGCAAAAATATTCTATTTTTCTAATTCAATTGTTGGTGAATAAGATCTTAACTCCTTAAAAATGCTATGTAGCTTCTTTGAATTTTGCATTCAATTGTATATAGGAAGGGAGATTTTTTTAATTATTTATGATTTACATATTTATTGAATAGCTCCAAAGGATTGTTTGATTGCAATAAGTGCAAACTACAAGTTGATGAATTGATATGAAGCTATTATCGTGGAATTATTATGGTTTTCAAATCAAAAACTGCATTTTTGAAGAGACAAGAATCGCTTTTCAAAAAGGAAAAAGGGTTAGGTATGTGCATCCATTAGTTGATGAAAATAGAGATTTTTCACCTCTTCAGTTCTCGAGAAGCTTGAAATCACATGCATATTCATTGTTATATTTATTTATTTTGCATAAGTGGTGTTGGATTCAACTTGTTGGTGTTACATGAACCGTTAAAGTCATGATTTGATGTGTACAGTGGACTGTGCTACAGATTGTGTGAAGAAGTTTCAATTGGAGATTCTCCTCATCAAATACGCACTTGTGACGTTGCTGGGAGTCTTCCCACAAAAGCGCACTATTGGGTTCCAGGGGGAATAGAGCATATACTTCCAGTTATTGACTCTTTCCATCTACTTGATAGATTGGGAAGAGCAGTTTCTCATGAGGAAAGGCTTCGAGTTGATAGAATTCCAGCCATTGTTGAGTTATGCGTACAGGCAGGTGTGGATATTGTTGAGTATCCAACAAAGCGAAGGGATTATCCTGTTTATAATATTGCCGGGAAGTTAATCGATTTTGAGAGGAAGTTTTCACGAGACTATTCGAGTGGTATCGATGTAGAGCCACATGGGTTTTGGTTGAGGAAGAAGGATATTGAACATGCTGACAGTATGTCAGTCTTAGCTGACAATGATCTTCAAGGTACCTAAGCAAATGCCCATATTTTTTATAATAAACCTCAACTTTGAACCAAATTATGCCTAAATGTATAACATCGACTGCCTATAGTCATATTTAATTCTAGGAGAAATATTTATGTTAGCACATGTTTTTCTTTCTAAATTTTATTGGAGCATTTAACAAGATTATTGTTTGTGTACCATTTTGATGTACTGAAACATAGACTTATAAAAACGCAACAGTGGATCCTTAGACTTACTTTGTGGCTAAGGCACGAGATATTAGTTCTAAGGTTAGGGGTTATAACTTGAAGATGAGCTAGGAATTCTAGAGTAATGAGGAGTCTGATGGTGAACCCATGGGACTTTTCAGGTTAGGACCTCGTGGTAGGCTTGGTGTTGGCAGAAGCCTCTAAGGAATCATTGTGCTAGAGTGCTACCTTCCTTTACACCTTCTAGATGGCATATGCAATCTTCTCATGTCTTGGGAAGTGTACCCAAGGGCACAAGGTCCGTTATGCTTAACCCTAGCTTTGTGGATTCGTGAGGCTTCTTTGTCTTGGTCCTTGTTGTGATTTCATGAGATGGCTTGAACTGGGGCCTTAATGAGAAATGCTACATAGTTCCATGACCTCATGGAGAGAGTTCTTTGCGGATATCACATTAGATGAAGTCCCTGGGTGGTCGTGGGATGTTGTATGTCTTTTGGTAGTGGGATACTTTCTTCCTGAGGCGAGCATAACTTTACACGAGATAAGTTGTAATGTCATTTTACTTGAGATTCCCTTTTACTTTATGAGAAGGCTTGAAGTAAGTCTTCTTCCTTGTGGAATGAGTTATCGCTCCCATAAAATAGGTCATCGTACCATCTCGTGGGATCGTATACTTGCTTCTCTTTGCATCTTGGAGGATGCTAGTTTTTCTACCACTTGGATGGTCTGGATGGACGTGATGATGCTAGATTTAACACATGTAATTTTAAACCACAAATAGAGGAAATGTTTTACCTAAATACTCTTGGAAACAAGTGCTTTTGATTGAAGGTTACTATGGGTTGTTTTTTAGTGTCTAAAAGAATCAGAAGTCATATTTGAGATTTTGAGGATTTAAATACATCGTTTGCTGTAATTTTACAGATAGGTCGTAGGTATGTAATTTCACATTTTTTTTCTTTTGTGATGTCATTTGCATCATGGTAACAAACTCTCGGTGAATTTAAAATATTCATATAGATGTCACATTACAATTTGCTTAATCAATCGGTGCAGGTATTGCCTTACAAGGGATGAATGCATGGGAGAAAATGCGATCTGGGGCATTAAAGCTCATGCAGAAATATGCAGTTCAAACCTGCGGTTACTGCCCAGAGGTTCAGGTGGGTCCTAAGGGACACCGAGTCAGAATGTGTCATGCATACAAGCATCAGATGAGAGCTGGGCAGCACGCGTGGCAGGAGGCCACCATTGACGATTTGGTGCCCCCTGTGTACGTTTGGCATGTCCCAGAACCAAAACATAACGGTGGGCAACTTCTTGTGCATGATTTGAAGAGGTATTATGGGAAGCTTCCTGCTGCACTGGAGCTTTTTGTTCTAGCAGGTGCTACCGTGGGTGAGGTCTATGGTAGGATTATGAGGGCTGATGTGGTGGTGCCTGAACCCCATGAGGAAAAGTTGGTTGTATGAAAATTTCTTCAGTGAGGCCCATAGCTCTGTGGCTATTTTACTGCTTCTGAATGATGATCGCCTAAAACTCCAAACTTGGTAGGGGCTTCAGCATCATGATATACAAGTAGATGTTATCAATCCGATTACAATGAGCTCACTGTCAATGGAGAAATCAGTGATGGCCAGATACCATAGAGATGTTAATGTAATCTAAAAGGTTTCTTTCTGATGGCCTTATTATGAGGCAAGCTGATGGATCAGTCAAACGATGCTATAATCTTGAGTGGGAACAAGAGCTTGATTAATATTGGATCTCTGCTATTCAGCTACCCAAAAGTGACTGACGAGAGCTTCACCTTTACATGGCCCTTAGCATTGTTATATTCTTGAAGCTGTTGAAGCTTCCAATGGGGAGGGTGCAAAAGTTTCCTACAAGGGCGAAGGCGAAAACAATGACAACCTTTTTCTGCTACGGCGGAAGTAAGTTTTGATCCACTATTATTCTCATGATGATCGGTCATTCTGTGCTTTGTTACTTTGTCTGCCATTTTGCAGATATCTCCTCTCTCTTGTGGTGAATTTGATATCTCTGTTTGATAATAACTTAAAAAAATTTTAAATATAAACTACTTAAAATTTCAAGCTACGTAAAATTTTGTAGCAACTTAAATTTCAGATCATCTTTCTCATGACTTGTAATTTGAGAAGCTTAAAATGACTTTAAGTAGCTTGAAGATTTTAAGTTTCTTAAATCTTAAAAGCTGTTTGAATAGTTTTTAAGTTCATACGTTTAAGCTGCTTCAAAGTGCTTGCCTAATATAGAAGTCCTCTCTCTAATTTGTGCAAGTATTAAAAGAATCTAGATAGACATTGGATCTTTTAGGTTTGATGAGTGTAAGTCCATATTTGTGCTTCTTGTTATTCTCTTGCTTTATATTGTCTGGTTGTTCTACATTTTGAGTAACATAGAATTGGCCAAATGTTAGGATTTAGTACCAAATGTTTGGATCAAATAGCACTGTAGATGAAAAAAAAATCATAGATTTATGTGTTTGGATAAGCTTGTACCTACTTGTACGTCTTTACTAAGAATGTCTATTGTGCTTCTAGTTGCTGTTAGGGATCACTATGTTTGTTTGCTCTGGTTAATTTTAAGGGATAATTACCTACATGCCACACCATTTCGCTTTATTTATGCGTTACCCATTCATTTTTAGTTATTTACGCTATGTATACTCAAAACATTATAAAATCTTACATACACTTTCACTTGTTTTCATTATAATGAGCAATTATAATTTTTCAATAACCTAATTATAGTTAGGTTACAAAAAATCTGAACCGTTCATCATTGAGTGAAAATCTTAAAACTTTGATGTTTAGGTTGTGGTAAGGGAAGGAAATATCTGCGATGTGAATTGATTTTAGGACAGATCAGCGCTTTAGTGTGACATCGAGGAAGAAAAAAAATATGTACTATTAAGGGTAAAAATGTAATTTTAATGATTTACTAACGAAATATTTTTTTTCAAATAGATTTTGATTAAATTTTAACTTAAGTGTGTGTATGTAAGATTTTATAATATTTTGAGTGTGCATAACGTAATTAACTAAGAATAGATGGGTAACGCATAAATAAAGTGAAATGGTGTGGCATGCAGGTAATTATTATTAATTTTAATATAGATTAATTAATTTTATAGATCACATCATACACAAATTTTAATAATAAATTAATAATATTTTAAATTTTACACGAACTCATTATCAAAACAATTTTTGTTTGACATTATATACAAATTTTAAGATAAAAAATAATCTTATAGTTTATTTCACATTTTAGATGTATCTCAAAAAAAAAGTTAATCTTTATCTCAAATTTTTCGCAAAACCGTTGGAGGAGGATCTGCAATTGAACAAATTTAGTTTTATATCTATTATCTATTATATTTTAAAAGAGGGAGCTCTTATGCCAAATTATAAGAGAAAAGAAATAATTTTTATGTATTTTATTCAATATTAAATTTAATATTTAAATATAAATTAAATTAATACTGGTCTTAAATATCTTAAAAATAAATTAAAGCTAAATGCTTGTATGTATCTTTAGTTATTGCTATCCTTCTGTCCCATTTTTATAAGGGAGTTATGTCTCTTTATTAGCTATTGAAATCAGAGGAAGGAACATCATTAAAATCTATTAATCTTAATTAAAATTAATTATTATTTTTTATATTATCTATTTTCTATTCAGTCTATAATTCTAATCTATTTCTATTTTCTTTTTGTTATAATCTAAGATACGGGTTTTCTTCTGAATCCAATATTCTCTTTGTAAAGTTACGATGCAATTTCGTGATCTAATTACAAGCATGTAATTCCTATTTATTAAAGTAGTGATATGTTCTAAATATTAACCACAGTAGATAAGAGATTGTTACAATAGCGCATGCTTTGAATTACTTCATCATAATTCTTATAAGTGGCTAAAGAGGGTGTGGAGTGATCGTTGGGTGGCATTTTAAGAGAAGAAAGTTACTAGAGAAAAATGCTTTTTAGGCTGGATGATGAGTGGTGAAAGGGGCGTATAAATGAATTGTACCGCATCGGAAAAGAAAGAGAGTTCCTGAGCTATATAAATAAACAACGTGATCCCAAATAGTAATGAGGACAAAAAATAAAGCTAATGATAAGAAACTCCGATAGATTTCATCTATCATCCTCCTAACTTCAAAAAAAAAAAAGTTGGTTCATTTTCTTGCATATATTATGGATTATAGTTTTCTGAATTTACGCCGAATCTATTTAACAGGTGATGCGAAGGTATCGATTGGAGTAGTCATTACTTCTTATAGTATTCTGATTGATTGCTGGGCAGATTATGTCACAGGTTCAAAGATTATATATTTTATTGTTTTTTTTATCATGTCAATCTAATTAATTTATAGGGTTTAGTTAAGTAATTCCATGTATTTCATAATGTTCATTGATCTTGGTGTATTATTGAAATATGATATGAAAAGAGAAACATGATAACTCTAATATTGGAGGCTTAAAACCCACTGAGGTGAAATATTCGATACTAAAGTCGACATAAATTTCAGCCGAATCAAAATTTAAATCATCAATGAAATTATATTTGTGATCCCCAAAAATTAGTCGTATTTATGTCATTCACAAAGATAAATTTTTTACATCTACCATTCCTAAAAAAAAATGTATTAATTAATTTTGATTAAATAAGTAACAAAGTTTATCCCTAAAAAATATTATACAATGTATTTGCTACATTAATGGAGCATATAATTTTATAGTTGATTGGTCCCCTTTGGTCAAAAATGCATTCATCACATTTAATGAATGAGTGTGACAGAATCTGTTCATTGACTTTCAGTGCAATTCACAGCCTCAAGAGTTACAAGCTATTTAGAGTTAATGGGTAAGATGCATCTTGCATATTAGTCCGAAATTTTAAAATTAAATTTAATTTGCACAATCCTATGACTTAAATTTAAGCTCTATTTTATTTGGTTTGAGATAATTTTTTTGACCAACATAAATTTTAATTATAAAAATTAATTTTATTTCGCATCTAATATAAGTTTAGTAAGTTGGAAATTAATTCTGAATATACCAGTCAATTCACAATTTACAACAAACAGAAGGCAAGCTCACAGAAATTACATTCAGCTTGCCTTGAGAAAGTTAACAAAATTTCTAGTTTATCAAGTGAAGAAAAGGCAGCAATTATGGAGCATGTAGCTGCTAATGATAATCTTAAAATGACTTTTCTTCAATTTGAGGATGATGATCTTGTTGCTTGGATTGACATGGTGGTACCTAAGCTTACTTCTGCTCCCACGTGGACCCATCGTAATAAGACTGATGATTAGATTTGTCATAATTTCTTTGCTGTCTACTTAAACTAATTACTATTTGTATTCTGATCCCTGTACTTTTGGGGAGTCACGAACAATTGCTAGGTATTTATTGTGTGATTGCATGCTTAGTTGAATATTGCAATGCTAGTTTTAGTTATTTTCTATTATATTAATGTTGTTTGTTTGTTTTGTAAATTTTATTTGGCCAAGTAAATTGCTTATTGTATGAGATTTCTCTTTTATTTATATATTATAGATTAGAAATTATTACAATTAAAAAAAAATTTTAATGAATCTTGATAATCATAATGAAAATATTGATAGGGACATCTTCTATGTATAAAAGTTTGAATTTTATACACTTTTTAATATTAAAATAATTTTTTTTTTTGTTAAAAAAATTTTGAACCAAACTAGGTAGAGTCACTGTCAATTAATGGCCACCAGAGCAAAAAGAGAAAAGGCTGGAAATGAAAATGAGCCATTATGGCAAGTGCCAACAGCGGTTGAACAGAAAAAAAAAAAAAAAAAAAAAAAAAAAAAAAAAAAAAAAAAAAAA
>JAEMOT010001200.1:168048-197145 GCA_019297695.1 Apostasia ramifera
TTTATATTTTAGGCAATATTTTTGACATAAAGATTAAACTGAAATTCAACAACACTTATGAATCCAGAAGAGAGTAAAACAATTATAATTTGGTAGCATATATGCAATTATTTCTGAAAATCTTGAAGATATGTGATATTATCTTATCTCATAATTATAATGCCCTAGGTAACGTTTGTCTTGAATAATTTCATACAAGTTCATCAATTTTTCTAAATTCAAATTATAATATTTTATAATTTAAATGTAAAGGTATTATCTGCATTGACTTCTATAAATTATGTGATTTGAGTACTTATTAAGAGATTATTCATTCCAGTACTACTCCAACTCAAACATATTTAATTATTGTGTTTTCTATTATTAGCCTCACGATTTTGCCTTAAAATGCGTCTCTGTCATTTGAAATTCATTATTTATTTATACAACTCAGGAACTCTCCACTTTTTTCGATACAAGATGATTCATTTCTTATATTTCTCTTACCACTCATTTATCAGCCTAAAAACTATTAGGATAATTAGCACTATCAACCTTCCTAACAGCTTTACCACTATCAACCTTCCTAACAGCTTAAGCTAATAAAACATGCGCAACCAATTCACTTATTATATTATGCACTTAGCGCACACAGATCGAGTCTAACCTCTTTTCAATAATGGCACACTACCCAAAGTTATGTCAGGTAGGGTATTGATATTAAATCAATAACAACCACACCCAGGTCATCCAGTCACTATATTTTCCAACAATCTCCTTTCTCAATGCATTATCGAAATTTGAACTTGAGACTTTTTCCGATACTAATTATTAGGATCATTGGCTCTACCAACCTTCTTAACATCTTAAGCTAATAAAAAGAGTGCAACCAATTCACTTATTATGTTGTGCACTCGACATCCACAGGTCGAATCCAACCTTTTTTTAATAACGACACATCACTCAAAGTTATGTCAAGAATTTGTACTAAATCAGTGACAATTACACCCAGGTTATCTAGTCACTAGTTTTCTCAATAGAAGTCTGTCCAGAGCCACATTTTATGTCAGTAATTCTCTTATCTTAAGATATCACACAGTCATCACTTTCTACCCTCTTTGATTACGGGCATCATAGGCCCACCAGTTTCTATCTAGTTCGTTATTGAACTACATTATACTGTAGAAAATTAGCTTTGATACGATATTGTAACGTTCCACTATCTAAATATAGAGATATTGTTCACTTTAGTCTTAGTGAATTGCCTTAATTACTTCCCAGAATGTCACCCATCTCAGTACTACTCCAACTCAAGTACGCTTAACTACGAAGTTTCTCATCTTTAGTCTTACAGTTTTACCCCAAAAGGCGCTTCAATCATTTGGGATTGAGTTATTTACTTATACAACTCAAGAACTTTCCTCTCTTGCTGCTATAGGACAATTCATTCTTATGCCTCTTTTACCACTTATTCATCAATCTAAAAGTCGCCTGGAGCTGTACTTTACTCCAGTGATTCTCTTCTTTTAGGACATCATCTAGTAATTATTTCTCACCCTCTTTGGCAATAGGCATCACAGGCCCATTAGCTTCTGCCTAGTTCATCCTCAAACTATATTGTAGTGTGAAAGGTTGACTCTGATATTATATTGTAACATCCTATAATTCAAATATGAAGATATTATCCATTTTAACTTTAGAGAATTATATGACTTGAGTATTTCCTAGAAGGTCACTCATCGCGGCACTATTTCAACTCAAGTTGACTTAATTGCAGAGTTAAGTAAGCTTACTTAGTGCTTGTGCATCTTGGCAGCTATCTGGCATTGGATAAATTGGAGCTTAAAAATATTCTGTGATGAACGTACGAGAAAACCTTCTTTAGATGTGCCCAAGATCTTTGGAATTCATTTATTTATTTGAGGAGTGGCTTGCTTTGTCTACGGCACATTTCATGTAACAAGCTTATATGATCCTAAAATATGGGTGTCTGATTCTTATGGACTAACTGGAAAAGTATAATTTGTAAATCCAACATAGAGTGCAGAAGGCTTTGATCCTTTGGTTCTGAGGAAAATAGTTTCTCATCATATTGCAGCAAGCACATTGAGCATATTAGCGAGTCTATTCCATCTTAAAGTGTTCGTCCACCTCAATGCCTATATATGGGATTATGCATGGAAGTAAGCTTATTGTTAGCCATGCAGTTTTTTCCTAAAAGACATCTCAACTATTTAGAATTACATTATTTACTTATATAACTAAAGAATTTTTCTCATTTTTTAATATGAAATGATTCATTCTTATGCTTCTCTCAACGCTCATTTATCATATTAGAAGCATGCCTTGAGCCCTACTTTGCTCTAGTGATTCCCTTATCCTGAGACATTACTCGGCAACCACTCCCCGCCCTCTTTGATAACGGGCATTACAAGCCCACCAACTTTTGCTTAATTCATCCTCAAATCACATTATATTATGAAAGGTCGACTTTGATACTATGTTGTAGCATCTCATGATGCACATGTAGATATATTATTTGCTTTAATTTTAGAAAATTGTGTGACTTAAATGCTTTTCAGGAGATCACTCATTCTAGTACTACTATTGCCTAAGCACACTTAGTTTTGAAGTTTTTCATTATTAGCCTCAAAATTTTTTCCTAAAAAGAGCATCAATCATTTGAGATCACATTATCTATTTATGCAACTCAGGAACTTACCTTTTTTTTTCATTTATCAGCTTAGAAGCCTGCCCGAGCCACATTTTACTTCAGTGATTTCTTTTCTCGGTATATAATCTGACAATCACTCTTCGTCCTCTTCGGCCACTGACATCACACAATTTTACTCCCTAATTCCTAAATATGTTAAGCAAATATCTCAAATTTTCTAATCATTTCAGTTTAAGCCATCAATTAAGATGTTTGAGTTTTTAATTGTCTTTATTTTAATTATAGTTAAACTAATTTGATCAAATAACATAAACTTCAACTCTTCTATCTAAAGCAAATTTAAACCTAAAATTTAAATTCAAAATCTTAAATTTTGAACTCAAAATCTTAAAGAATTTTCGTTCGTAGTTAGATTTTATATTAATTGATCATGTTAAATGGTTATAATTAAGTTAACATCAATTAAAAATCACGTCTTTTAATTGAGAAGCTAATTTGAAATGATTAGAGATATGAAGGGCGTGGGATAAATACGACATTTTGAAGGAATTATGAAATAGTATGTAATTATCTCATATTTAAATTATTCTTTGAACACACACATTGGACCTATTATAAGGAGGCCAATCGTATGAGAACCTGAAAGTAATTTAACCTCTGATTTAATATCAACCGTTAGATTGACGCCAAGTGCATCATCACGTCACCAGTGATTCCGACTACCGCCGCCCTTTATAAACCCGTCGGCAGAGCCTCTGGCCTTCGCCGGCAGCCATGGGGGCGAAGCGAGTCTGCGTCGTGGGCGCCGGTGTCAGCGGCCTCGCGGTCTGTAAATACTTGGTCGAGAGAGGATTCCGGCCGGTGGTCTTCGAGGCCAGCGGCGCCGTCGGCGGCATCTGGAACCAGACGCCGGCCTCCACCCGCCTGCAGTCGGCGAGGTGGGATTATCAGTTCTCCGATTTCCCGTGGCCGGAGACGGTGGCGGAGGTCTGCCCCGGCCACCGTCAGGTCTTGGGCTACATCAAGGCCTACGCCAGCAGGTTCGACCTTCTCCGGCATGTGAGGTTCGGAGAGAAGGTGGTGTCGATGGAGTTCGTCGGCGCCGACGAGGAGGAGATGGAGAGTTGGGAGGACTGGGCCGGCTCCGGCGAGGCCTTCGGCGGCTGCCAGCGGGGAGCGTGGCACGTGGCGGTGGAGCGTGTGGAGGATGGAACCAATGAGGTGAGAGCTTGATTTGAGGGGATATTTATTGTAATTATTACACATTTATTCCGTACGAGCAACATGACAGTTGACAGCACTTCTCATGATGAAAAGAATATTATTATTTTTATTCTATTTTATTATTATTAAAATTGAGTGCAATTTTTTCTTTTAAATTTCATCTACAACTTAAAAAAAAAAATATAAGTGACACTGTCTATGTTAAATATTTATAAAAAATATTTTCTAAATTAAATATTTATAAACATTATTTATAAAAAGTATTTATTAAATTAAATATTTACTGATATTATTTTTATTTTGAAGTCTTTTTTACAATTAGCATTCCTATGTTAATTTTTATTTGTCATTTTTCTAATTCAATTAGAGTTTAATACATGTAATTAAAATTATATCTTATTTATTTCAAGAAAATTCATAATAATAAAGTTATAAAAAAATTAAAAAAATTTACATCTGTCACTCCAAAAAAACTTTTTTTTCCAGGCGGCGCCTCTTAAGTCAAATATTTATAAATATATCATTTAAATTTAATATTTACAGATGGTACCTCTTTTTTTTACAAGCAACACCCTCACTTTAAATTCTCTTTGGATGTGTCGTTTGTAAATATTAGATTTAAAGGGTGTCACTTGTAAATATTTGATGAGTGTCACCTGTTTGGAATTGACAAATGTAAATTTTTCAAAAAAAAATAAAAATATTAAAAATAAAAAAAATTTAAAATGAAATAAATTTAAAAAAATATATAAATAAAAAATATAAATGATGGATTTTATTTAAATGATAGATGCTACGTATTTAGCATATATTCCTTATGGATATAATCTTAGTTACATGTATTAATTATAGTTAAGTTAAAGTAATAGATGTCAAATAGAAGTTAGCGTGATTATATTGTCTATAAATTCACATTCAAAATAAAAATATAAGTGCATGAAAAGGACCTAAGCAAAAATATTTGAAATTAAAGTATGCCATTGTGATGTTGTAATCTATTGAGATAGAGACGATAACTCTGACACATAAGAACAAGAAGAAATGTGTCTCGTCAAATATCCACACATATAGGTTGAAGAATCATCTAGTATATGTTGAGGAGAGGAAGACAGGTGAATATCTAAATGCAATTTATCGTTGAATCCCCCCAAGTTTTCTCAATGATCCATCTACTTAGTACTACTCTTAGGGTTTTGGATGATGGTATGACGTACGACATATGATAAGTCATGCGTGTCATAAAATATATATTAGTACCGTATTATAAAAAAAATATATATAAAAGGATAGGAAGACTTACAAAATCTTGTACAAAAGGTATGTACGCTTGATAGAAGGTAATAGGAGGTAAGCTCGTCTAACTCGGTGTTTACGAGCAAAAGACGGGCCAGAAATGATGCTAGTTTATGTATAAGTGTATTGCATGGTTTCATCTTTTCTTCGTTTGCCTTCTCATATAATGATTAATTTTATTTTTTAAAATTATTTGGTTGTTAGATCAGTTATGTCTATTTCCTAGGTTTAATTTTAATCTAAGTTACATATAATCTATATAATGTATTATACATCAAAATTTTTAATTGTAATGCTCTTTTTTATTTCATATTATTAAAAAAAATAAAAAAAAATAACTTAATTTTACATTAAATTTTATTTCAACAATAAAAAAATCTCATGAAAATTAATTTTATTTTTTTTTATAACCAAATTAATTTTAATTAAACTGGCTAAACAAACTGCAAATCTAAAAAGAATAATGAAACTCCTGGCGCCGCAGGTGCATGTGATGGACTTCGTGATCCTCTGCATCGGACGGTTCAGCGGGCTCCCCAACATCCCCGCCTTTCCGGCGAACAAGGGGCCGGATGTCTTCGCCGCCGGCGAGGTCATTCACTCCATGGACTACGCCAACATGGGCAGCACCGCCGCCGCTCAACTCGTCAAAGGCAAGCGCGTCGCCGTCGTCGGCTTCCAGAAATCAGCCCTCGACATCGCCGCCGAATGCGCCGCCATTAACGGTAATTAACGAACTAATTTTATTTTTTTTTAAACTAATTTGAGAAATACTAAAGTGCACTCAATTTAATGTGACAGGCGAATAAATATTAATTTGGTTTAAAAAATAAATAAAAATTTTAATTAACTTATGTGACACTTTTAACTACTAATATTAAAATTCTCCATGAAAAACCCTAATACTGAAATTAATATTAAAAAATAAGAATTAATTTTATTAAATGGGTCATTAGAGCATCATAAACAGATTGACTCGCCAACTCATATTGGGTCCCTTATTTGACTCATAATTGAGTCGACCAATTTATGACTCGAGCCAGTAAAAAGCCGATACTTAGGGTGGTAATTTTTAAATCAACCTATGAACTCAGCACAACTTTACCTGATATGGGTTACGCTTATATTGGTAAGAGCCATAAATGGATCAGTCTTATTTGACCATCTAAGAGGACTTGAGTATAAGTTGGCAGGTCAACCAGAATATAAACTATCAATTACCTACTTTTAAAAATTTGTAACTTTGTATTAACTTTAATATTAATTATTGGTGTATATTACTTAACTTTGTTGTATTTTAATATTCTTAATTAAATTTTATGATTGTATTAAATAAAAGTAAAAAATATTAAATTGATTAAATTTTGATATTAGAAAATTATAATAAATAGGTTGGTACGTTGAGTTAGGTAATTTATTTATTAAATGAGTCGGATATTGGTCTAACATTTAATTCATTTAATAAACAAGTTGAGTCTGAGTTAATCTTAAATGGGTCAAGTCAAAAAATAGGTTGGCCCAAACCTAACTTGTTAACTCAAATTGCCAGCCCTACCCATACTCAGTTAAGCTGGATCAAGTTCTCGAGTTGGATCCACCCCTAATGGCAACAGAACAAGTTTGGATTTGGTTCACTGGAATTCAAACTCGTCATACTATGTGATTTTTATTATTCGTACTCGCCTTGTACTCACTTTCACCCTACCCTGTCTTGCCCTATCCCGCCTCACTTCTCACACAACCCCACTCTACCTCGCTTTACTCAATAGGAAGTGCAATATATAATTCTTCCATTATATTTAAAAGAGCATGAAAAAAAAGAGGAGAAAAACAGGGTGAAGAGAGGGAGGTGGAGAACAAAATGCAAGAATAATGTCGACAGGCTTCTAGGATAGTAAAAAGAACATCGGAAAATATAAATTTTAAATTTTTTGTTGCATATTTTATATTATTCACGATCTTCTTAAGAGATTTGGGATAGAAATTAGTGAATATGCACATTTAAATTCTAACCGTAAATCCGCTAAAGGGCATCTTGTACTTCAACATAAATTTGTCTCAAGGTGGCTAAATATTTTATCGAGTAATTAACCCTTCAATGTGGCCAGCAAATAGGTTGGATGACTCGGATCGGCACGAATCCTTATCCGATTAAAACCTAATTGAATCACCAAACTAGGAATAGAATGTTTAAGATCTGACCCGATTACATGGCTAATAAACTTCAATTTCTCCATTAATGGAACTTCTTGATCTGTTTTGCTTTGTTCTTCATCAGGTTCAGAATATCCATGCACGATGATAGTGAGAACGAAGAGGTGGAACATACCGTTCTTCGAAGCGTGGGGCGTCCCCCTCCATTACTTGTATCTCAATCGTTTCTCACAGCTCCTCTTGCACAAACCCGGAGAAGGGCTCTTCTTTAGCATCTTCACAACCTTACTATCCCCTTTGGTAAGTTTAGTCTTGTAAGGTTCACCACTTATTCGGGTTCTCGAGTTATTTTGAACCGAGTTAACAAATGAAGAAGTTATTGAGTCCGGATCACACGTCACCATAGAAATGAGTTGTAAATTAATGAATCGAATTGAACTGAGCAGTGATCTATTCAAGTTCACGTCCATTTACTGAGCTCGAGCTTGTTTCGACATTGGTTCATGAACATAATGATATGTTTGGGCTTGGTTTGTGTTTGATTAGCGAATAATTTATGCAAATTTTTCATGGACTAATTCAAATACATTTTAAGCTCGTGACATAGAAAACTATAAACAAACTGTTATCAAATGCATTATTGAGTTCATGACTAGGCATATCATCGTGTTCTTCTTATTAATAAATAAAATACGCCTAAATCTCTAAGTGAGCTCTAAATGAGCTATTGACTAAGCTCTAATTGAGCCTGATATCATGCATCAATCCAATTGAGCATGTTCATGAACTTAATGTGAACAGTTTTCAAACGTCAGTGAACCAAACATAAGTTTGAGTATTCAAATTATGTTTAAACTTGTTCATAAAACATGACAAATTGAACATAAACAAGCCTTTATTGAACTAAGCAGTAAGTATTGAGCTATTGATTGAATGCTCGGTTTATTTATTCCCCTACTCAGAAGTTCAGAGACCAATCGCATGCGAACAAGCGGACTTGCAGATCTCAACACGCGACAAAAAAGCGGAACGACACTGTTTTCTTGCTATGCCTCTACATATTTAGCTCTTACATGACAACAAGAAAACAATACATGTAATATAAAATCATCAACAGTTACGTAACAATGATTTATATTTAAAGTGTACCCACGAAAAAGAAATAGTCCGTAGAGAAATAATGGAAACAGCATTGTCGTCGCATGTGGAACTTGCCTGCCCACTCTTCTGTGCGTGATGGGGCTTTCTAAATTCGAGCATGCTCATCCGAACCCAATAGTTTTTCTAGGAAATGGGATTGGTGAATTTCTCAAACATAATGTGGGTCAGGTTCAGATAGGAGGTAATATCCAGTCGACTTTGAGTCACAAAATGCTGATCTGTTTTCATATTCGAGTTCGGGTCTAACACGAGGAATCAATTAACTTTGAATCAGGCATGGCTGTTGTCCAAGTTCACTGAGAGCTACTTCAAGAAGATACTCCCATTAAAGAAGCATGGGATGGTGCCTGGGCACAGCTTCTTCCAAGCTCTGTCTTCCTGCCTGGTCTGCACCTTGCCGGAGGGATTCTATGACAGAGTGGAGGAGGGTAGCATCGTCCTCAAGCCTTCGAAAACCTTCGAGTTCTGCAGCAACGGCGTGATCATCGACGGCGAATCGTTGATAGAGACTGACCTGGTGATCTTTGGCACTGGATACAGGGGTGATGAAAAGCTCAGAGACATCTTTGCCTCTCCTCGTTTCAAGAAGATCGTTGTCGGCTCGACAGATGCAACAGTTCCACTCTACAGGTACTTGGCTACCTCAATTTTTGTTTTTGGGTTATTGGGTAGGTTCGACTTAGCGAGTTGGGACGTGATAAAATGTTATTAGAGAAAGATTTCTGATAGTATATATAGTTCGAGGAGGAACAAAATAGAAGGTAGTGGGGGTGTGATGTGTGCGGCAAAAGAGTGTAGGAAGTGTAATATCTCAGAAGAAGAATTACTGAAGCAAAATGCAGACTAGATAAGGGAAAGAGAGGCAAAGGAATGGATTGTATCGCAAAGTACGAGATGATCAAAATGAGTTTTACCTCTACATGTATGTCCTAGTCGTGACTTAAAACTTGACTGATCTAATAATGGGTCAGTCGTTGTTGCCTAAATAAGATCTAGTTTGACATATACTCGAAATTTAAGGTCAGTTTCAGAGTCAAGATATTATTGGATCGGGGAAAAGCAAAACTTCGGGGTCAATGAGTGCACAAAGTGTGGGAATGCCCGACACAATAATACCGTGGAATAAGAAACAAGTTACAATTTGAGAAATATCTTAATTGTCATTGCTACTTTGCATAATATTATTTTACTTTTTATAGGTTTTTTTTTTTGTTTTATGGACTTTAAATCTGAAAAAAAAAAAAAGGTATTTGATTACAGGGTTGTTAGCTAAAATCCAATACTCTTTCCTCATATTCAAGATAAAGTAGACCTTAAAGATTTCAGGACTTTTGAGTATTGACTTCAACCAACAGCTAAGGGGATGATATAATATACTGTCTTCTTAATTAGCAGATAAAATCAAAACCTAAAATTTTGAGATCTTTTAAGAGCTAATTGTCGAGAGCTACATAGCATTATTTGATCTATTATATCTGAAGAAAATTGTAACCAGACTTTAAACTCGGGACAGGGAATGCATACATCCAGACATCCCTCAATTGGCAATCATAGGCTACTCCGAGAACCTCTCCAACCTCTACACCTCGGAGATGCGGGCGAGGTGGCTGGCTTGCTTCCTCGCCGGCGGATTCCGGCTGCCAAGCAGAAGATCCATGAAGGAGAATGTGAGACAGTGGGACGAGCACATGAAGAGGTACTCCGGCAACTACTACCGGAGATCTTGCATCACTACTCTTCACATATGGTACAATGATCTGCTTTGCAGGGATATGGGCTGCAATCCAAGGAGGAAGAAGGGGTTCCTCTCAGAGTGGTTCATCCCTTATGAGCCTGCAGATTATGCTCATCTTGAAGAGAAAGTGAAATAGGTTTTGAGACATACATATACAGTATATAAGTTACAGACTATACTGAAAATCATTATCACCAATAATATTATACATCACCTCGAGCTCATTAATGCAGAAGAGAAATTCATATAGTCGATCTCAACTAGTTTCAGATTCACAATTTCGTCGCTTCTACTTATAACATTATTGCTCGTATCCAAACTTCATTGCAAAGTGTGAATTAAACTCAGTGAAATGCCAAGGTAATAATTTGAAAATAAGTTTTTATTCTTTATATTAAGCACAGCTTTAAAAAACTTTGCAGAGTTAATAATAATAATAACAAATATTAATTTCATTTTCTCCTATTTCTTTTCATTTGCCTCCATAATCAAATTCAAATATTGATAATAAAAAAATCTTTATAGTCAGAAAAATTTTACACTCCACATTTTTAGTATGAAACTTTCACATTTTGTTTTTTGCAAACAAAATATAATAATATTGTATGTTGAGAAAAATAGAAATTTTTTTAGGAATCACAAGTGATGTATGGATATATTACAATGCTAACAGCTATGCAGTAGAGCTGCAGTTGATACCGATTATACAGTTTCGTGTGTGACGAATCTAAGAAATCACAACAGATCACTATAGATTGCGAGCTGTAGCAATCATTATTGTACAAGTACGTACGTAAATGAGATGTGGTTAGAAGGTGATTCCATAAAGATCGCACAATTTGTTTATGAGAGAGTAGAACAAGCCCACAACCTACCTTGGAAAGCAGTATCTAGGAAAATAAGTAAAATCGAGCAATCTAACCTATCACATCAGATTGTATATACATCCGACTCCTCTAATGCAATAGATGGTTTGTTCTTCCCTAATTAGTTTACAAAAGAAATCGAGCAATCCGCTCTCAAGGAACAGATCGTTCTTCTCACCTGGACCCACAAAACCCATTAATTTACATATCAAGCCAATTGAAACAACAATAAAAACCTATAATTGAAGCAAAATATTGTAGAGATTTTTACTATGCTTTTTCCTACAAATTTTATAATATTTTCAATGGAATTGTGACTTGATGTATAATTATAAGCCTCTTTAGCTTTAATTTGAAGTACTTCACTAACCATAGAGAAAAAAAAAAGGAAAAAATATATCACGAAACCGTCACATTCATTCTCATGTGATAGAGCAATCGTTACGAGTTAGGACCAAATTTTCAGTTCAAAACATCGACAATAATTACAGTTGATTTAAAATCGACGACTTAATTCTAATAAGACTTCCAAATGAATACTGATTATAGTGGAAATTAATTCAATTGAATTCAAAATCAATGCATAGATCAAACACATATTTCATTCTTGGTTTATAATACATGTTTGATTTTATAATTGAACTTAATTCATAATAAATAAAAATGATCCAATTATAAGTAACTAAAATTGTTCCCAATTATAATTCAATATGTGAATGAAAAAAATTTCATGCATGGAATATTTTGGCAGCTTTTGTAAAGTCAAATGAAGACAGAGGAAATAATTGAATTTTACTCTTAGAATTCTAGATCTACACAATATATATATATATATATATATTGAGAGTTCAAACACAATTTGAAGACTTTTATTTCATTTTTAACCATTTCATATATCAAAAAATATTATTTTAATATTATATCATATTATTTAAAAAAATAATTAGTTAATTTAAGAATAATTATAAATTTATCAAAAAAAATTAATTATTTTATATACTTATATTCAAAATTTTAATATTATATATATATATTATAACTTTATAGTATATGTTATACATAAATTGTAATTTTCATATAATTTTTATGATTAATATATAATATTAAATATTTAATTATTAAATATATAAAATAGTTATATTTCAGATATACTTTATCTGGGATTTATCTACTAATAGTCTTTTCTTCTTCAAAGAGACTTGGAACAATTTTAGACAAAAGAAAATTAGCTCTGGGGTTTTTTCTTATATTTGGCTGAGAAGATTTTCTACTAAAATTTCTTTCTTTGTTTGGCAAGCACTTGTTGGTTGTCTTCCTTCTGATGAGAATTTCAAAAAGAAAGATTTTCAACTTGCTTCTAGATGTGTTTTGGGTTGTAAGGAAGAAGAAGATACTTTACACATTTTATGGAACTGCAGTTTTGCTAAGCAGGTTTGGAATATCATTTTCCAATGGTTTGATATCAATATTAGAGATTTCAATAATTTGTCTGATATCATTATGTTTTGGGGCAAAAGATCTGTTAATTCTAAAGATGACAACATTTCTACCTATGTTATGCTCTTTACTTTCTGGACTCTTTGGAAAGCAAGGAATAATTGTAGATTCAGAGAAGCTAAGGAGACTATTAACTAAGTTATCTCCAATATCAGGCATCTAATTTTTTTGCAAAATTCAGCTTTTCATTATAAGAGCTGGCAATTGGAAGATAAACTTGAATTCCGGAACTTTCACAAAGTTGTTATTTCTGATCATCTTCAGGATAATTCTGTTTGGGTTAGTTGGAATAAACCTGATTCTGGTTTCTGTAAATTGAATACAGATGGTGCTTTTTCTTCCAATTCTTCCTCTGGGAGTGGCATTGCTAGAAACAATGAAGGTGGTTTTATTTTTGCTTTTCATTGCATTTTAAATGTTAAGGATGCCTTATCAGCTGAAATCCTTGCTTGTATATATGGTTAGGAGCATTGTCATAACAGAGGTATTACTTTTATCCATCTCGAGCTTGAGTCTTTAATCTTATATAATTGGTTAACTGGTAATTATGACATTGGTTGGCTTTATATTATTAACATTCTGAGAATTAAGCACTTACTTAAGGGTATTCATTATAAAGTGAGCCATGTTTGGAGAGAAGCCAATTATGTTGTTAATTTCTTTACCAATTTGCATAGTAACTCTTGGTTCTCTGATTGCTGGGATGATATTCTTGAGGGTGCTCGGAATCTTATTAAAGCTGACAAGGATGATAAAAAATACATTAGAAGGCTGTAGCCTAATTAATTGTTGCTTTGCTCGGCTGCAGTTACTTTTCTCTGCAGCTGGTGTTCAGGCTGCAGAATGCCGGGATCTACTGCAGACTGCAGATTGAAGGCTGTAGATTTCATTTTACTTGCTCCTTGGGAGGTGGATCCGGGTGCTTGCACTTTTCTTTGTTGGTGGTTGAGAATCTTGGTTGTGGGAGGTTCCTCCGCTTTGTTTTCTTTATTTATGTAAGGGAGTAATACTTCTTATTTTAATTCTTATTTTTTACTTGTAAGGGAGTTAGTACTCCTATTTTCTCTTTTCCTTTTTAATTTGTAATTAGGGTTCTTATTTGCCAGCAGGGGGCTGGATGAATAAGGTTCTCCCCCTCCATGTGAGGGTTCTAATAAAAAAAAAAGTTATATTTCAGTAATATATAAATAATTTTTTTTAATTTAATAATATATATATATATAAATAATTATGTAAAAATTATAAAATAATATTAAAAAAATAATATTAAAAAAATAATATTTAAATATTAAAATATTTAACGAGATAATTTTTAACCAAACTCTGACTTTTCTTAATTACTTTTGAAATTAAACGCACTTTCTTTAAAGTAATTTGCTAAAGTAAGCACATTTCCAAATATTAACCTATCATAATTTTAAAATTTTAATGTTAATATTTTTAAGTTTTAATTTTTAGTGAAAAAAAGAGAAGAGATAGAGAGAAATTAAATTTTAATTTTTCATTAAATTTTAAAAAAAATGTGATGGCCAACTGGTATAGTAGTATTTCGGAATGTGTCATTTATTTAAATTAGTAAAAAAATTATTAAGTTTTGTATTTTTTTATTAAAAAAGAGAAACTAAAAATTAAAAAGAGATTCCAAAAGAGAGATCAAAATTGCAGAACTTTTATAACCTTGGCCCTGTTTGGCAATGAACTAAAAATCATGGCTAAAATTATCTATGGCTAAAATCTTAAATTTATTTTAAAAAAACTTAAAAAATTATTTTATATCTCATCTCACACAAATTCTAATATTAAACAATCACTTTATTTCACATCCAACACAATTTTCAATAAATCAATCAATTTTATTTCACATCATACACAATTTTTAATATAACCAACTTATTTTATTTCACATCATACACATTTTTCAAAAATCACTAAAAATTTCAACCAAATTTTCTTTTTTTTCTTATTACCAAACAGAACCTAAGATTTATATTCAAGATTTTTTGTAATTAAGATTAATTTGTAATGTCCTTCTTATCTCAGTACTCAAATGCAATTTCCCCTTGACAGAATCCTTTCATGATTTATTATAATAAATTATATATTCAGATTTATGTTAAATTTGTGAAATTAAATATCTTTTAATTATGAGAAGTAACACTTCCTCATATAGTCAAGCAAATGGGGATTCACCGTTTTTAGAAATCTGTGGGTAGAATTTTGAAAAAAAAAAAAATCGTTAATATCGTGTAAATGTCACCAGTAGGTTCACAATTTCAAAAACTCTCCAATCAAATCTCTCATATTAAAATTAAAATTTCAGTTATTTTTTATTTAATTTAATTTTTTTATTTTTAAAATAAAATTTATATTTAAATTAAATATATAAATAAAAAAGCATTAAAATACCGCCAATTCTCTCTCTCACCTTCATGCACAGCTGCACAGTGTTTTATGACGCTGGCTGGTGGTCGAAGAGGGAGTAGATATTTTAGTCCTTTTGTGATTATATATTTAATTTAAATATAAATTTTATTTAAAAATTTAAATAATTAAATTAAATAAAAAATAATGAAATCTTAATGTGAATTCTAGCTAGAGACTTCATTATAAAAATTTTAAAACTATGAACTTATTTAATGATATTTTCTTCAAATCTTTAAAATTTGAATAATATTTACTGTTTAATATTTTTTTTTTAATAATAGCATATATATCGCACATGATTATTTACATAATCAATATAAATTAGTTTTATTTACACATACTCTACTTTATTTTTTTTTTATTGGACACACTATAATTTTTAATATCTCATAGATGCACCCAATTAACTTAACTTCTGATAAATACAAATGCAATAAATATTATAGAATGATATGTGGATAAAATAAATTTTAAAAGATGATGTGCTTGTAATTGTCCTTCTGTTCCTGTCATAATTACTACCAATCGGCTAGGGCTGTTACCGATCGATCAGATTTCGAGCCGAGCTGATACCGACTTAAAATTGGATTGATTATATTTTAATCGACTCGAAATTAATTTGAGCTCGATTGAGTTCGACTTTGAGCCGACTCGAGATCGATTTCAAGCTGATTTCGATTCATTTTCGAGTAGGCTGGAAAATGAATCAAATCTCAATTTTTTTTGAGCCGATCTCAAGCCGGGTAAGCTCGACTCGATCCGACCCGAGATCAGCTCGATTTATAATATATATATATATTATATAACATATATATATTATATAATATTTATATATTATATACATATATTGTATATACGTATTATAATATAAAATGTATTTTAATTCGAGCCGATTTCGAGCTGGATCGAGCCGAGCCTACCCCGGCTCCAAATCGGCTTGAAATTATTACCGAGCCAAACTTTTGGCTCGTTAGTCGGCTCATTTAGATCGACTCGATTTCTATTCAATCTAAAATCGATTCAACTTTCGATCGATTTTCGATCTTCGATCCATATTAACACCCTTGATTGGCTCTACCTTACTGCCATGACCATGGCTCAGTTTGACTAACGGTGCATAATTTGTAATAACCCGATGTGTCGTAGGTATTATCCATTTTAATTTTTAAGAAACTACGTGATTAAGTAACTTTTCGGAAATATCGTCATCCTAAAACTACGCTTCCCCAACCAAATTTAACAATGAAATTTCTAGTATTCTCAAAACACGTGTATGATGCATGAGTGTATTTTCATTCATATCTAGTATCTCTCTTGTGTTTTATCGATATAAAATTTATCTAAGAACGTATTCTTCAAGACATATCACTTGCACAACTCAGTGCTCTCGTTAAAGTTTTCCTACTATCACCTAAGAAGTCACGCATAGTAACTCTAATAAGATATGTAATAGTTTAGTTCATCATAGATATCGTCTGCTCTGACTTATAAAAAACTACGTAGTTAAGTTGTTTCATGGGAAGATCACTCGTGTATCACAGCACTATTCTGGCCCCCACGGTTTTACCTTAAAATACGTCCACAAAAATATAGGTATTTTTCATATATACTCAGTATCTCTCTCGTATTTTGAAAATATAAGATTCGCCAATTGTTTTCACGAGGAGGACCTAATCATAAGTGAAGTAAAATAAAAAAAAATTGTCGACTGGCACCACTTAAATTTAATTAACTTCAATCCAATATTTTATTGATCATAGAATACAATAAGTGTAGAACAAAAACAAATTGATTTTGATGAATTAACTATAGTTGAGTCATTTTAATGTGTCATGTACTTATTTTTTTTAATATTATATGATTAAAGGTCTTTATAATTTAATGATAGGAATAAAAAGAAGAACTTGAAGGTAACTGTGAGGACTAAAATGAAGGATTTAAAAATTTCTAAATCTAATTGTAATTGTGCAAATTTGAGAAACAAATTACTAATTTTTTTTATACCATGGCTTTATGTAAAAAAATATATAATAAATAATTATATGTATACAATAAATAATTATATGCATAATATATTTTAAAGATAATTACCTGCATGCCACATTATTTAGTTTTATTTATGCTTTACTCATTCATTCTTAGTTAATTACGCTATGAACACTCAAAATATTATAAAATCTTACGCACACTTGAGTTAAAACTTAATCAAAATCTATTTGAAAAAAAATATTCTGTTAGTAAATAATTAAAATAATATTTTTACCCTTAATGGTACATATTTTTCTTTTTCTCAATGCCACATTAAAGCACTGATTTGTCTTAAAATCAATTCACGTCGCGGATATCTTCTTTCTTTGCTGCCACTTAAACATTAAGGTTTTAGGGTTTTCACTCAAAATATATTTAAATATTTTAAAATAATATAATGAATGACTCAGATTTTTTGTAATCTAACTATAGTTAGGTTATTAAAAAATTATGATTATTCATTATAATAGAAATAAATTAAAACGTGTGTATGTAAGATTTTATAATGTTTTGAATGTGCATAGCGTAATTAACTAAGAATAGATGGGTAAAACATAAATAAAACTAAATGGTGTGGTATGTAGTTAATTATCCTTATATTTTATTTATGTAATTTAATATTAAAATGGTTTAATTTAAGATTATAATTAAAGACAAAATATTGATATAAATACTAGGTTATTAAACCTATAAATAAAACTTCCGCTTTATTTTGGAGGGACGTTGGATAATAAACGAATATGGCATAATGTTGCAATAGAACTTCTTGCCACGTGTCGATTTCCCGTTGGGTAAAAAGGCAAGAATATTCCGTCATTATTTTATCCGTTAAACCGACAGCTTCAAGCCCTTCCCGCGCTTTCCGTTCTCGCCAGCTCAAAGAGATCTGACCAACTATAAGCAGCCACGTGTCTCCTAATCCCTCTTTCTTACGAAAGCCCTCCCAACGGCTTCTAGTTGTTGGTTGTAGCCCCATGTATCCCGCGTCACCCACCGCCTCAAGCGAAATGTCCAATTTGCCCTGGATTCTCCGAAGAAACAAGAAAATCCTCAATTTGCTCAAAATTTAATTACAATTTTTTGATTTAATCTCAATTTAATTTAAATTTTAAATGATAGAAAATTTTATTTGATCTTGATTCAAGTAACACTAGTTATCGGTTATCAAATCAAATTTAATTTAATTTTTGCTTAATTTTTGACTTTTACATCAAATTTTAGTTATAAATGTATTTAGTTTTTTGATAATTTTAAATTCAAGATATCCGTTTTGATCTCAAAGTCATAAAAAAAAATTATAAAAAATTTATTTATAATTTGAATAAGAGTTTGAAAAAAAAGTTCTAATACAGCAATAAAATTATTGCTTAAAAATTAATCTAATAAGCTAACTATTTATATTCTATGTAAGTAATATTTATTATTATTTTTCTATCGATGCTATTCTAAGCAGGCTTGATCTCATTTCATGTCATTTTGATATATAAAGAATATATTTAAAAAATTAATATATAAATATGTACATAATAAATATTAATTTAATATAATATATATTAAATGTAAAAGAAATATTAAAGTGTAGACCTGATTCAACATAAATTAATTAGATTTCAATCTATTAGAATTAAATTCAAATTAAATTAAAAAAATTCAAATTTTTGTTAAAGGCTAACTTATTTGAACTCGACTTGTTATGAGTTATTTAAGTTTCATTTAATTAGAGTATATTTTGAAGATATTTATGATACAAAATAAAATTAATTTATTTTTAAATATTTTAATAATATGAAATAAAATTAAAATTTTTAATTAGAGTATACGTAATATATGAAATAATATTAATTTTTAAAATTAAAATTTTATGTAATATGTGAATTAAAATTTATGTTTTATATAAAGTAAATATAAAATATTTATAAATTTTTTATTCTTTAATGAAAATAATTTTAAAGGTGTGCGAATTTTGTTTTTCCACAAACTATGGGCTTCGAGGTTTTGTGGGTAAAGTCGTCTTTTGACCAACAAGGCGGTTACCTTCTGGCCGCACTGACAATCCCGCCTAACAATTACACCGCAGAAACCCCCCGTCACGACTTCTACGTGCGCCCCTCGCTCCCCCCGATTCTTCTGAAACCCTAACGCTCGTCGGGGAGGTGGACGATCGAGATGAGATGATGACGACGACGACGACGACGACAGGCGCCACCGCCGATCCTCACTGGATCCCGCCATCTTGCGCATCTCTCGACAAACCTGGGCGGCGCATCTCGAATCTCGACGCCTGCCGGATCGTCTTCCTCCCGCTAGCTCCCCTGCTCCTCCTCTTCATCATCACGATCTACTGCTACGGCGCTGATCCCCTGCTGTCCTTCTCCCCGCTCAAATCCTTCCGCCTATTCCAACCGGGAGCCACGGATGCCCTCCGATCCGCAGCTAAGGAGCCGGAGGAGGTGAGCCGGCGGCTGGATCTGGGGCGGATCGCGATCTGCTTAGTCGGCAGTGCGAGGCGGTTCGAATTGACGGGGCCGTCGATCGTGAAGAACCTGCTGAAGGAGTACCCGAACGCTGATCTCTTCCTGAATAGCCCTCTAGACAGGGATGCTTACAAGTTCTTTCTCCTCAGCAAAGCGCCGAAGATCGCAGCCGTCCGTATCTTTGAACCCCGCCGCGTCCCCGAGACCGAGGCGGAGCTCCGCGTCCTCCGATCTAATGATTCGCCTCAAGGTATCCAGGTGATGATCTGATCTTCTTCCGCCGTTGATCTCTTTCTGATCCGCATCTTGTCCCTCCTCTCTGATCGATCCTTTAATTTCTTCCCCATTTTCATGACCTTCATTGCTTTTTCAATTTTATTATTTCATCGTTGAAAGTTGAAACCTATAGTCATGATGGAGTACTGTTAGCCTTGTCAATGGATTAGGTTACAATCTGAAGTAATCTAAGTTCTAATTCGATTAAGACCTGCCCTTTTTACAAATAATTACACTAGACGTCACTTCCTTCTTTCTCCGAACTCAGGCATCACATAGATCAAGCATATAAATTTTATCTCAAAATTGAAGTCTTTTATTATACAAGTTAAAGTATGAATGTATATAAAAAGTGATGAATATTTTTACACAAATTCTATGGCACATGTACAAATATCAGGAAACCTTTACATACTTTTATACGAGTTTAATATATATAGTCGACTGCAAGTTTATAAAATTTTAAAAACAGGAGGTTTTAATATTTTTTTTTTTAAACTTTAATGAACTATTCTTTTTTTCACTTTTTGTTTGGTTTTTTTAGAAAATTTTTTATTTTTTTTACGGCAGGGACTTCTTCAATATTTCAATCTAGTGGAGGGCTGCCTCTCTCTGATCAGCGCCCACGAGCGCAGCCACAACTTCACCTATGAATGGATCGTCAGAACCCGGGTCGACGGCTACTGGGCCGGCCCGCTCGACCCGACCGCCTTCCGACCCTCGGTCTATCTCGTCCCTCCCGGCTCCCGGTTCGGCGGCCTCAACGACCGGTTCGGCGTAGGCGACCGAGCCGCCTCTATGGCGGCGCTCTCCCGCCTCTCTCTCATCCCCAAGCTAGACATCGCCGGCTACCGAAACCTCAACTCCGAATCCGCCTTCAAAGCTCAGCTCGTGACGTCGAAGGTGCCGGCGGCGGAGATGTCGCTTCCCTTCTGCATCGTGAGCGACCGGAGGTACAGTTTCCCGCCGGCGCGATTCGGCGTTCCGGTGGCGGCGATGGGGAGCTCCGGGCCGCTGAGCGGTGCGAAGTGCCGGCCGTGCGTGCCGGCGTGCGCAGGGAAGTGCGCAGCGGAGGTCGGGAAGGGCGTGGAAAAAAAATGGAGCTGGGCGGATTGGGCGGACGGGAGGTTGCAGCTTTGCGACGCCGCCGGCGAGTGGGAGGATGGGTGGGAGAGGATATTTGACCAGGTGGCGGGGAAGGAGGCTGCTGCGGTGCGGCGGCGGGTGGCGGAGTTAGATCTGGCCGGATGTGAGCGGGAGTTTGAGGTCATGAAGGGGCGGGCGGTGAGTTGGTTCGCGCCGGCGGCCGCCGAGATCTGCTTCCGCGGGTTGAACCGGACTGGTTCGACCTAAAAAACGAAGCGGACAACGCGGGCAAACAGCGTATAGGGTCAGTTTTTTTTTTCCTTTTTTAAATTCCTTTTTATAGTTTAAAAAAATACGATAAACTGCTACTAAAGAAGAGACGACAGATATATATATTACAGAATAATAAATTTTTGAGATTTGATATACATGTGTATATAGTTATACATTTATTTTTACATTATATGTAATAGGTAAATTCTAAAAAATAATATCTTTATTATTAACAAAAATGTCAAACATATTTTATAGAGATGTACTTACCTATGTACATGTATAATTAATTCTTGCATAATCAAATAAAAATATACATATAAAGAATTAATATTATAATTTTACGGCAAAAAACAGTTCTCCGATGAAAAAAAACTTCTTTTATAATTTTATTAAATAAATCAAAATAAATATTTTTAATAATTTCTTCAAAATTTAAAATTTGAATTCAATATTCAAAATTTATGTATATTATATTAAATTAGTCATTTGAAAAAATTAGGCACACAATATTAATAAATTAAAATAAATATTTATTTAGAAAAGTAAATTTCTCATACATAACTTAAAATTTTTATATATTATATTGAAATATAAATATTAAATATTACTATTTATTGTATTTAAATACTAATAAAAGTACTATTTATTAATATTTATTTAAATAATTATTAAAGTACTATTTATATAGTCAATAATTATTAATCAATTATTTACTATTTCTCCTATTCCCAATCCTCTTTTCAAAATATATATTTTATTGTATTTTTTTATAATATTACTTTATTATATTTGAATATTAATAAAAGTAGTATTTATCTATATTTTTTGAATACTTAGTAAAGTATTATTTATAATACTTTAATACTATCAATATTTATTAATAAATTTTTACAATTATTTTAAATTGATTTGTATGTTAAATATTAATTAAATAGCCTCTAATTATGTTTATTAATTTTAAAATTACAAAAATAAAATAATTATTATTAAAATACCAATAAATGTTTTCTTTTTTTAAAGATGCTAATTAATTGGCATATTTTTAAGTATCTCATTATAAACTAAAGTATTAATTAAATATTGCCATAAAAAATAATTAAATAATAAATGTTTATCAATTATTTAAAATAAATATAAATAATAATTATTAAATATTACTATAAATAATAACGTAAACGCATTTTTTTAAGGGCAACTAAACAGATTTTAATTAGAAGCGATAATGTAGCAAAGAAAATGACATTAAATTTATCTCACGAATGATGTAATTACCAAAAATTCACATATTAACCTCTCTATTAGCTTATACCACATGTTATAATATAATCATAATTATATTTAATATATATATATATATATATATGTATTTATGCCCACGCTTGTATCTAATTTATTTTATACAATAATGATTTGACCTCGTGATTTTCATGTTAATATGTTATCGGTGATGGGTACACTCAATAAATACTTGTTCTTATTTATTCGTTAAATTTATGAACAAATTTGAAAACGTTTTAAAACATTCAACTCATGTTTGTAAAATCAAAAATTTGTGAACAATGCATGTGAAGTTCATAAACAAGCTCTTTTTCATTTTATGATTTTTTAATTATTTTTTTTTAAAGAAAACACCATACTTTTAATTTTTTATTAACGTCTTTAAAAAAATGTATTTTAGAAGAAATTTGAGATTATAATAATATGATTTGACTTTTTTTTTCTTAAAAGTAAGTTAAAAATACCATCTTATTTTTATTATTTAACAAATATTTAAAGGAAATCTGAATTCTGTATTTTTATAAATATATCAATTAGAAGAAACTAGAAGTTACTAAATTGAGTTTTTAACGTGTATTTTATGAATATTATTTTTACATTTTATTTATTTATTATTATTAAATTATTACGATCAGATCTTGATTCGATCTAACTGAACCTTTAAAATTTTTAATTTTTAATTCTACTTATTCTAAAACTGATCCGATTTTTAAAATCTCAATAAAATCTAAGCTTTAATCAATGAAGGCCCAGACCTTTAGGCATCAACAATTCCCTCACTGAGGTCTTTTCCAGTTCTATTGATAATCACTTTGCTTTTCTTGCTCAAAAAGTTTATCAAGAAATAGTTTAAAGCCTAAAAATTTTCATTTTAAAGAATTAAAAATTAAATATATAAAATACATATTTAATAAAAAAAAAGCACATATATTAGTGATGTGACAATTAAAAATTAAATTATCAAGAAAAGTAAGCGCTTTAAATACCTTGAAGTAATTATATAAAATGACGGTAAAATAAATAGTGAAATCATTAGCAATATCTAAACAAGATTGATAAAGTAAAGATATGCATTTGGTGTGTTGTATAATTAAAAAATTTCACTCAGACTTAAAAGTAAATTTTATAGAACAATAGTAAAATTAGCGATGATATATAATGTTAAATACTGGCCTATAAAAAAATAAATAAAATAAATATTGCTAAAATGATGATACTAAATTGGATGAAAGAGTATATACGAAAAGATAAAATAAGAGATGAGCATATTTATGAAAAAATTGGAATAACATTAATTAAGGATAAATTCAGAGAAAGCCAATTTAAATGATTTGTACATATAAATTATAGTCCAATTGAAGCTTCAATAAGAAAAGTTAGATTATTAGAGTTTGGAGAGCTACTAAAAAAGATATAATAAAAAACAACAAGAAATGATCTTACGGATCAAATGATGCCAGACAATATCCATAATGTAATCTTAATTAGAGATCCGTAAATAATTTTAACAAATAATCATAAAATTGTTCAGAAATATTAGCTAATGATAATTATGCAATAATTATGAAATTATAAGTTCGAGAAATAAAGCGTTTTTAAATATTTAGAAACAAGCACAAATAATATCTAGTTAACTTACCAACTTATTTAAGATAACTATATCTCGATAAGTCAGAGCGAGGGTACGCAGTAAAAGGTATCCTCATAACAAAATATTACATAACAATAATTTAATCACATAATATAATTTCAGGTTCACACAAATAAGCAAATCAAATAATTTCGATAACAGATTTCATTACCAGAGTTCGAGAATACTCGAGAAATTAATTAAATTTCAGGTTACCTCAGCCGGAGAATCCAAAACTTTCACAGCAGGTTTCTGCAGCCTGAACCTGTATCATAGCCGGTGGTGCCATGAAATGGGGAGGTCGTCAGTGACGCCTGTTGCTCCAAGGATGAAGCCCGACTGTGTAGGGGAGTCGCCACGGATGCGGCGCCGGTAAGCGAGAACTGACAGCGGCGGCACGCAAGGGGTTAATAGGCGCGTCGCTGTTGGGCGAGTCTGCCGGCCTTCATGTGGGACAAGCAGGTGGTGCGGAGATGAGGGAGAAGAGGCGCAGGTGGCGCGCTCGGCCTACACACGGGCCGAGCGGCGGGAGCTGGCGTAGTGGTCGGCCTTTGCGCGGACCGAGCAGGCTAAGGCGATCAACGGTGGTCAGCGAGCTCGCCGGCCGACGGCTAGGATGCGGCCTCGTTTCACTCAGCCGGCGTGGTCGAAGCGGGGCGAAGTCACCTGGAACTCCCGAGCCAAGCAGCGTGAAGAGGAAAGTGGGATTAGGCTGGGGAAATTATTAAGAGGGGCCTGGGTATTTTTTTGAGTTGAAATTGTAGATTAAAATATGAGAAAAGCTGGAAAAATACCTTAAATTTTTTTAAGATATTTAGGGATTTTCACCCAAAGCCTCAGCATTTTTTTCCATCGAGATATAACACACAATATTCAAATTCAAAATAATTTTATTTTATGATTAAAAACAAACAATACTAGTTCATGTCTTTATATAGGCCCATTACAATTAAAATTCAAATTGAGAAAATAAAAAAAAATTACAACATGCCAAATGCGAATATTTAACAAAAGGAAATAAATGAAATCATTCTAAAATTTAAAATATTGTCATTCAAATCAATAATTGATTTAAATGGGGATTTTCAATCTACCAATCAGTCACTAATCACATGCTGTCAAGGTGAGATCTCGGGTGCCGAGTGTACGTTCTGCTTGGAATAAATCGACAGTCTGATTGCGTTGTGTCCCCGCCATCAAAAAATATGAATTTGTTAATCGATAGAATGCAATGAAAATAAATGATTCATGTAGCCGACCCCACCTAGAGGGATAAAAACTTGATTATTATTGTTGTCGTACGAAGAACATTTTCAGCAACTTCTAGCTAGCATGTCATAGGTTTTGCGACGTTGGATATTGCAGAGTGGGAGGATCATAGAGATTTGGCTTGCCATAGGATTGGTGGCAACAACAGGAGGAATCTTGCCAACTCAACACCCATGAGATGCAATATAGTTTTGTCTTTCGATTAGGTTCTTGTTTGGATTATATGGAACAGAAAATAACCAAAATATGATTCTTTAGTACATACTCCAGATGATAATACTGCAACCACTGCTCTAAATTATCATAGTTTCATAATTGATTGCCTGCTCCATAGGTAACATCATTATAGAAAGCACAAGCAAGAAAATGATGAAAAGGTACATTTTTTATACTATCTATTTCCTGATTCAATTGAAGCAGCAGTAACAATGAGTTCTTAACAGCAGCATCTGATGGAAAGATGAATTTTTTATTTTATTTTTATTTTTGTAGAATGACACCACACCACTATCAGTAGAATTGCTACAGTGAAACATATAGAAGCAGCAGTCAACAGCAGCAAGCGCTTACCTGGTTCCGTCGTTCTCAGAGTAATTTCATCAAACAGTTGGTGTGCCCTTCTAAATTCTCTTTGTGATGAATTGGGTAATGATTTGGGAGATCTCATTCATGAACCCAGAGAAGCTGAGGAAGCAGGAAAGACTAAAAAAGAAGCTTTTTTTTTTATGAATTTTATGTCTGTGATGGCACGAGCAAGCTGCACATGGCACCCGTGCGTGTGAGCTAATTTGTTCCTACCAACTAGGACATCAAGTACAAGCGTTGTTCAAGATACCAACTTGAGGACAGCAAGATCCACATCCCAGGCAGCCATGGGCCCATGATCGATCTCTACGACACATGGCGAGCTACGCTGTCAGGATTCTTGATGCTTCCCCCCGCCATGTCCTGAATGCAATTACTAATTGCCTGCAGAATCCTGTATAAAAAGGAAAGAGGGCTTCACCGCAGATCCCCAAGCACCAACTCATCTTAATTTCCAGCCGATCGCAACAAGCGATGATGGCGGATCAATACCTTCGCGTTCGATCCCTGAGCCTGCTCTCAGAATCCCACCCCGCCGCAGCCCGGATCGAAGACGAGCTGCACAGACTCGGGATTTGCGCATCTTCGTCGACGACCAATGCGGTGTGCGATGGACTGAGAGGGCTCGGGGTTCTGTACGAGGCAATCGAGGAGCTTGTCCGCTCACATTCGAACCAGAGGAAATGGGTGGAGAAGGAGCTTGATCTCTCTCTCCGGCTTCTCGATCTAACCGGCGCGGTCAGGGATGGCCTAGCCGCCACGAGGGAGCATCTCCAGGACCTTCAGCTCTCCCTCCGCAGAAGAAATTGCACAGATCCGAAGATCAAAGCTCGTTATCAGAACTCCTCATCTCTTCATTCCATCAACAACGGCATCAAAACTTCGCTGAAATCGTTCTCGAGGCAAATGCAGAGCGGCAGCAAGCCAGTGCCCTGCTCTCCCATCGACGACTTGTTGGTAGAGGCGAGACAGATATCGATGTCCCTCCTCCAATCCACAACTTCTTTCTTCGCCACACCGCAGCCCAAGGCGAGCAAGTGGTCCATTGTTTCCATGGCGCTGCAGAAGAAGAAGGTGGCTTGCGAGGTGCACGAGGTTGACAGCGGAGGGAAACCCGTGGCTGCTATCTCCAGCAACGTTCAAGAGCTGGAGACAGCGCTGGAATGCCTCTTCAGGAGCCTGATCCGGAACAGGGTATTCCTCCTCAACCTCCTCAGCTTTTAGCGAGGAAATCCAGGAAGAAAAAAACATCTTTTTTTTTTCTGAAAGGAATAAAAAAGCCTTTTTTCTGAAATAATAAAAATGCCATTTTTGGGAACCTGGATCTCGAAGAATCAGATTTACCATTTCTCTTTTCTATGGATGGATAAAAAAGGAAATTATCATAAAAAAAAATACATATACCACTAGAAGGGTGCTTTAATCGATTAACCTAAAATTAATTATTTACGTATATTTTTTATACTTTAAAGATATAATTATAATTTTTTTAATAAATTAAAAAAATTAAACCTTTTATTTTATTTTAAAAAAATCATTCATCAATATTAAAATAGCACGGCCTATAAATTATACAATCAAAAAATATAATATCATATATAAATATCTAATTTTTAAAATTAAATGATTAAAAATATTTCTTTAAGAATGAGAAGTAATACTTCAAAAACAAATTATGTAATTTTAATTATAATATCATTTTAATTTTTTTGTTAAATAATATTATCATACACAAATTTTAATCTTAATGTTTTATACTATACATATTATTTTAAATAAAAAAAAATATTATTTTACTAGTTACGATTATTTTGAATCTTGTTATATATATGTATACATATAAAATTTTGTAAATATATTTATAAATTTATGTGTAAATTCATGTGTGCCAAATTTTTTATTTTTAAAATATTTGATAATTAAGGTATAAAATAAAATAATAAAATATTTAATGTGCAGTTTAAAAAAATTAAGAAATAAAGGTTGACATGTTCTTTAATTTTATATTTTTCGTATATCTCAATATAATAATTTATTTTATTTTATATTATATATAATTAAAAATTTTATTAAATTAACCCTACCAAATAAACACGCGATATTCGTGTCATTCGCCCCCATTTTGAAAATGAAACCTATTTCAACCTCATAATGAACCTGTAATGACTCGTTCAGCATAACTCGAATATGATTTGCAGTAGAAAATGTTTCAGAATTGCAAATTCGGGTCAACCTAAATTTGATTTTAATAATAATTTGATTAAGATGAGCTCGATTTTCAGGGACAGGTCGTTGGATGAAAGTGGATCCCACAAGGGTGGTAATTCGAGTTAGGTGGTTGGGTTTGAGTTAGCTCATTTTTTGACCCGACTGATTTAAGCATGACTCAAATTCAGCTTGGTTATTAAACAGGTCAAGTATCATGATTCATACTTAATTCATTTAATAAATAGATCATCTAGCCTGGCCCATTAATCCATTTATTATGATTTATTAAGTAGTAGAATTTAATAAATTTAATATTTTTTCTTTAAAATAATATGATTATAAGATTTTATTAATAACATTAAAAATATAACTAAATTATGTTATAAGTGAGAGATCATGAGCTATATAAATAGATAATATGATCTCAAATAGAAGTGCATATTTTGGAGAAAAATCGTGAGGCTAATGATAAGAAACTCTATATGTGACGTCCCTAGCTGTCACACTAAAATTTATCTAAGTTAGGGGAGAAGGAAGATTAATTCAACAGCGGAAGAAAACTAAATAGATCAAAAGCTACTACAATAGTTCACAATACTATAATTTAGAAGAGAATTAAACATTCAACTAAAGCAAATGAAGCAGAACTACTATAGTCTCAATCGAACACATAAGCAAAAGTCACACTCTAGGAAATAAAGTAATAAACTAATTGTTCTCTTGACTGACATTCTCCCCATTCTCGTGATTAAGTGCTCCAATACCTGCCACGTTAGTGACAGAGTCCGTTAGAAACAGACTCGTAGGTTGTACACTAACAAAGCCTTTAAATAAAAATATTAAACAATAATAATACTAATAATAATATATTAACATGATATAATAAGAATAACAAATAATTAAACATGTATAATATGTATAACATAGATTTTAATTAAGCATGCATGTAGGATAAAGAAATGACATAGCACAGTGTGAAC
>JAEMOT010001202.1:2297-35676 GCA_019297695.1 Apostasia ramifera
GAGGTCAATTTGCAAAATAGGACTCAATGCAGAAATAACGTATTCAACAATTGAAAAAGGCAAGCAGTAGAAATATATCTCACAATAGGCACAAAAGATTTATAGTGGTTCGGCCTTCCGCCTAGTCCACTCCCCACGCACCTCGAATGGGAATTTCACTAAAAACCCCGGCTTTTTACGGGAACAAAAGCCGAACAAACCCAATACAACCCTATAGCTTTTTCAAAGAACCAAAGCCAAGCAAACCTTCGATCCTACAGCTTTTTACAGGAACCAAAGCTGAGCAAACCTACAAACCTCCACTAGGGAGATAGAGAAAGGAAGTAAAGGTTTTGCTAGACTAGCTAGCTTACAATTCAATGCATATACAAGAATCAATATTACAATGAGGCACTCTATGCATATGCAAATAAGCCAAGGATCTACTCAAATAATTCTGAAAAGCCAAACATAAAAACAGTGAGCAAGATGATTTAAGAAATATCACCCAATGTAAGCCTTCAACAGGAAGAACAAGAGGTAAAACAGAAGTTTGAAGAATCTTAAAGAGTAATAACTTCAGGAAGCAAGATTCTCATCAAACCAAAAACCAAAACGTAGTAATATGAATTTTGAGAAGCAGTAAACAAAATTAGAACCAGGAATTTTAGCTTTTTTCCACTTGAGAAACACCACAATCTTCTTCTTTAAAGTCTCCTTCAAAATGTTTTGCATGTATAGCTTAGGGAGATCAAAAACCGGATGAGAGCTTGAGAGGAGAAGGTGAGTTGTTGTTCTCCAAAAACAGAATGCAGAAAACAAAAGCAGTGTTGGAGAAAAAATCTGATTAGAGAAAAAATTGCAAGGGCTTAAGAATGCAAAAACATTTTCGTTGGAAAGAGAGAGAAGAAACAGCCCACTTTTGTCCTTTAGTGATTGTAGGCTTATTGCTTTAAGCCAACATGAAGGGGACAAAACCAAGTGAATTAAGAATAAAAAATAATTAATTGAAGCATGCCTCAATATTTTACATGGTGGCCATCATACAAATAAAATCAGGATATTCAAGTAAAGAAAAACGGTAGGCTGCAACAAATCAAAACATAAACCAAGAAATCATGGGAGAAACAAGACCCAAGTTACAAGGAGAAGGAATGATGGCTTTTGATTTGGATTGATGTGGCTCATGCAACCTTTTGGAAAATACATGGGTATTAACCAATAGGTTATATGTTGCCATATACCAAAATAGAGGAACAATTAATGACCATGTAGGGATCTATCATAGGCATGAGATTGTGTTAAGCTAAAATAACTTTTAACCTAATATATGATAAGTATTAAACTTTGAGTTAAGCTTCAAACTCAAATCAATAGATTGAGTGAGCTACACTCTTAATTCAAATTACTTAACATGAATAAGTTGAAAGAGATTTTCGCTTAAACAACCAAACACGATAAATACGAAAGAGAATAAGGTTTTCTTAACTAGAAAACCAAAAGGAAAATCTCGAGTAAAAACTTTGGCAAATATGCACATGCTTACATAATAGTCCTAGAAAAGAAAATAATAAAAATTCCAGTGAGATCCATCTTTTCTCTGGACTTTAATTTGGACTCAATCCTCAAATGAGATAATGCAACCTGTTAACACACTAAATAAGAGGATTAGTCTATAACAACTAAATTAATTATTGTCATCAAAATCAAAGGGTTCAACAAGACTGAGGTTGCGAGAGGGGAATTTCACAGCGCCCTCTTGGATGTAGGCCAAGCCCATTCTGTTCATATCAAAGACCTCCAGAAACACATAAAGGAGTTGGATGGTGAGAAGGAGGCTTTGAGAAGGAAAAGGATTAGGCTCAGGGCCAAAGTGGCAACGGCCAAGGAAGCTGAATCCAAGGCGAAGCAGGTGGCCTTCGAGACCAATCATCGGGATGAGCTGCTGAAGTCTGAAATGCGCTCTAATAGATAATGCCCTAGGATGGAGGGGGCGATGCATGGAGGACCTAGAGGAGAAAGTGAGGAGAGCGATGAATATCGTCAGTACCTCAACCGTAGGTCACCATGTGAATAGCCAAGCAGCCTTTGATGTCCTTCTGCAAATATTAGTTGATGTAAGTATTCTGAACCAGGAGAACATCAAGGGTCCAGCCGTTCTTCCCTTTTGTGGAACCAAGGGTCCAGATAGATTTTTTGATACTAGAAGTCACAGCTCAGTGGAGATTCCTCCCACAGGTATCTACGCCTGCTAAGGAAATCAGCCTGCATCTCCTCGCAGAGGTCCTGATGAAGGTCAAAGTGCTCCTCCTGAAGCACAGTAACGGGCTCCCCCCAAGGGTTGGGAATGACGTGCTTCCTTCCTGTTCTTTGTTCTCAGACTCATCATCAACACAGTTGATGGAATGACTGGAGAAGAAAGGTATCCCAAGTCATCTCTTAGGGGCGCGCCGCTGGTTTGTGAGGAGGGTAATGGATCAATCTGGAGGGGGGTCCTCCTCATATTTGAGATTGACTCCATAACCTTAGTTGTCTAAGTTCTGAGGCCTTGTATTCTTCTTTAATTTAATTGTATGTCCTATACTCAGAAAGAGACATGAAAGAAAAAAGGGATGAAATTTGTAACAAGTTTTATCATAAATAAAATATATTCTTCTGAATACTTGTTCTAAATGAGTTCTACTTGTATTTTCTTTCTTTTGTCTTCTCTTTCGTGTTTGAAGAAGATATCACGAGATCAAAAAAAGAAAAGAACAAGAATTCATAAGTTTATGAAAGTATAAAGCTAATGATAAATTCTGAGTTAAAAGTCAAAACTAACTATCATTGTGAACGATGTTATGTTAGGCGAAAGAAAACATCAAGAAACGATAGTCGAAAACGTAAAGTGTAGCGCAACCGGATGTTTCACAACATCACGCACGATATCCAGAAGAGTGCAAATCGGGAGATGCTTTGATATCCGTGTGATGCTTTAATATCTGTGCACTGCTTCAGATTTCAAAACTGTCAGAAGAATGGACGGCCAGATCAGGCCTGCACGTTTGATCTATAAGATCAGAAGGTCAGAAGATGAAGGGCCTCAACTGTTCCCCATAAAGCTCTTTCTAAAGAGGAAAGTTTGAAACATTTGCCTATTTCAAACCCTAAGAAAGGAGCCTCCCTGATCTACTCATCGCAGAGTTTCACCATGGGGGGAAGAGAGATTGAGTGGACCGAGTTGGCCGAGCTGTTTGAGAATGACTCTAGCTATCAGGAAGGTCTCCTGATAGAGCACGAGGTGCTCAACACAATAAGGGGATTCAGGAGAAATTCCAGCCTCATGGTCATCTAGCCCACCGCCAAACTCCAGCCAAACAGACCTCCTAAGGGAGCAGTTTGCGTCTACCGGACACAAGTGGAATATGGAATGATGCTCCCTCCATAACCAGAATTTAGAGAGATCCTGAACTCGTATCAGATGGTGCCGGTGCAGCTCTCCCCCAATGCCCTCACATACATATACTCTTTCCTGAAGCTGTTGCACGCTCAGGAGATACCATGGAGTTTGACATTGTTTAGGAGCCTCTTTAGTTGGATAGCGGTGCCTGGATATGGAGGATACCTGGCCCTGAGATCGAAGACAAGGAAGGCGATGTTCTCCGAGGTGAGTAGTTCCCATTGAGACTGAAGAGACTACTACTTCCTCATAGGCGGGGATTTGGGCATCTTCTTGATGCCCGAAATCTGCCCAACAGAGTTTATCAGGGATGCCAGGGATGCCAGATGGATGGCTGGAGAAGGGACGCTGAGGAATCTGGAGAAACTAAAGGGGCAGAACTGGCCCCTTAAGGACTTCCTCAAACATGTGAAGAATGACATATCATTGTACACACAAGTGTTAGGGTATGCCGTCTTCAAGGAGATGATTCCACCCCGTGGCACGGTCCTAATGAAGAGGGCCAGGAGGGGACAACCCCAGCCATCCAACTCAGCAAGGAGGTTACCAAGGTAGGGGAGGAGCAAGGAGACATAGAGGTTCCAGAGCCCGTCTGTGGTTGAACCACCGTCAACGTGGTATCTTCCTTAGACGATACAATGGAAGACGGAAAGACTCTGGTTGAGATACTCAAAGGCATAAGCACAGGTAAGGAGCGTACAACACTGGTCAGGCCCAAGGCTGTCCCTAAGGGCAATAGGGGGATTGTTCTTGGGGGAGATAAAAGAGGGGAGAAGGCTGAAGAGGAAGGCCAGAGGAAGGAAGATAAGGGTCAAGAGGGGGCCCATGAGAAGGGAGTAGAAGGGGAGCCGCGAGCCCCTGTCTGGACCTAGTGTTGAAGGAAGTCCCTAAGAGGAAGAGGGGTCTTCTAGAACGGAGTCCAAAGTCCCCTTCGAAGAAGGGGAAGGCCGTGGAGGAAGAACAGTCGACTGCCAAGGAAGAACATGAATGGCAGCGGAATGTGGAGCCGCCCTACTGCGTTAATTTTGCAAGGAGGTTCGGGGACGGTAGCGCAAAAATTGCTGTGGAGACAAAAAAATATTGGAAGAGATTAACAATACTTTCTCAGCAGTCGTCTGGTCAAGGCCTTGCAGTCCCGGGGGACATGGGACTGGCAGTAGGAAGCGGTTTGGTTATCAAGGATCTGGAGGAGAGGATGGAGAAAACCTTGATGCCGGACGCCTATGACAATGTTGCCAACAGGATGGTCGTTGTAAGGGTTTTCTCATCGCTCTTTACTTTCCTGACAACCGCCTGGCCGAGTTGTGCTAACTCTATTTTGTTTTTTAGGCACTTGCTCATCTGCCCCTGCTTCTGAATAGGACCTTGATGACAGAGGAGCAAGTGCTTGAGCAAGGATGCCAGCTTCATCATCAGGGAGAAGAAATTGAAGCCCTGAGGCTCCAGTATGCAGCGAAGTCTTCTCAGTATGATGCTTTATAGGAGGAGAAGACTAAACTGTAAGAGGAGTTCGCAGTCATAAGTTTGCAATAGGCGCACTGAAGGCGGATAATAAGGCTCTACGAGAGAAGCTGAAAAGAGTCGTTGAAGACTAGGAGGCCACCATTGTGGCGAAGTCCGCAGCAGCTGTGGAGGCCTACAAGATAAGCTTGCCCTACAGAAAAGAAAGGTTAGAGGGTATCAGGAGGGCAAGGGAAGGAGTGGTCTCCACTTTGATCCAAGAGGGCAAGATCACTGCGAACGACCTTGCGGAAGTGGAGCCCATTCCTTACCTAGCCGTTGATCCTATTTACAAGGAAGAGGGGTTAGACCTAACTAACGACTTTATCCAATAGATGTTTGACCTTTTGGATAAAGTCAGTAAAGATTAACCTGCTTCGATGTAAGATGAGTGCATGTAATCTCAATTTTGTATTTTGAAAATGAATGAAAAGTTTCTTTTACATACCTGTTTATTCTGATGTGTATGAAATGAACAGGTACCTTTCATGAAATTTGAAATGATCTAATTCTGAAAGCCAATTTCATGAGAACATCATTCATAATGAATTCACAGCAAACAAATTGAATCATAGAGTATTTCTCTAGGCTAATTTTGAGACCACTTCTTTGCACATTTGCTGCCAAAAGGACTTTAATCGTCTGAAATATCATGAACGATGTTTGCACTTGAGGCATGTGTTAATTGAGTAGAGAGAGTATTTGGAGCTTTGATGTTGCACTTCTTTATAAACCTGTACAAGAAAGAAGTAATGATAATAGGGAAGATCCCGCCAAGGAGGGGTTATCTGACCTGATGCCAAAAGGAATTATATCATCTGAAACATCGTGAATGATGTTTGTACTTGAGCATAGGCTGACCTCCATTAGAGACACAAATCCTAGTGGGAGGCGAAGGCACTCTGCTTAGGGGGGACTTATATCGTGAAGAGATAGTAGGGACTTCCCTAAGGTTACGATCAGGCCTCCTGGTGGCCCTCCACTAGCCAGGTGGGCTTATAGAAAGGTTTCAGATGCTTGCAGGAGACCCCACCTGCCTTAGGCTTAATTGGGATCAGAGATCTCTGTATACGATTGTGAGCATAATGAACCATCATGGAGGTGATGTAACCTTAGATACAATGATTGAAGCTTTTGAGTGGGAATCATACCTCCGCACGATGCCTGAGCAATAAATGATAGGCTAGTTATGCTTTAGATAATATAAGTACATCAGTATGAATTATCAATCACAGGATTAATAGCATAAGAACCCCAAAAACATGAGATGTTTGAACAAAGGGCCTTGTGCCAACTGAAATTCTAGAACTTAGAACATTGACATCAATGTAACCCCTGGAAGACCATAATAAAAGGATCATGGATGTACATTAATATAGAAGAATCTCTGATGAATCTGCACAAACAATCTCATGTGTAAAGAATGAGAATGAATAGGTGTTAGGGCTTAAGCATAGAACTTCTTCAGATCATCCCCACTCCATGTCTTGGGGAGTTGAATGCCTTCAAAGGTCATAAGATAGTACGCGTTAGATCCTACAATTTTGCGTACAATATATGGGTCCTCTTAGTTGGGCTCGAGTTTAGGAACCCCTAAATTACTGCCAGCAAGAAGTCGCCGTTTAAGCACCAGATCGCACTGAGCAAAGTCTCTGGGGTTGACCCTGCGGTTGAAGTATCGTTCAACTCAGCATTTATGTTCTAGTCATTTGAGTGCAGCCAATTGCCTTTTCTGTTCTAAGAGATCCAGATCAACCTACTATGAATCATCATTCTCATCCATCCAGGTTTGCAGATCTTCAGAATTAAAGTTGGCCGGTGCCTCTATCCTGGGGAAGTAATGCTCAAGATCGACAGGTATGACAGCGTCCATCCTGAAGGCCAGGGAGAAATGAGATTCCTGAGTAATCTCGGACGAGGTGGTGTTATAGACCCAGAGGGCACCCGGCAGTTCATCTGGCCAACAGGTTTTGGCCCCGTCAAGGTGCTTCTTCAAGATGTTCAGAATATTTTTGTTGGCAGCTTCGGCTTGGCCGTTCGTGTAAGGACGCCATACAGAGGCATATTTAAGGTTGATTTGATGCTTGCCACAGAAGTCGTGGATCAACTGATTGGCGAAAGGCGTGCCGTTATCCATGATAATCACCATGGAAACCCCATATTTGTAGACGATGTTCGCCCAAAGGAAGCTCTCGACATTTTGGGTAGTGGGTTGAGCTAGAGGCTTTGCTTCTATCCATTTTGTGAAGTAATTAACAGCGACCAGCACCCATTTGTAGCTCCGGATGGTCATAGGCATTGGCCCTAAAAAGTTGAGCCCCCAGACGGCGAACGTCCAGGATGAGTTGATGGGCCTGAGGTAACCGGCAGGTTGCCTCCGCATGTCAGCATAGTACTGGAATTAAGGGCACCTCTCCAAGAATGCTTGAGCGTCCTTGTAGATATTGGGCTAGAAGAACCCTTGGCACAGAATTTGCATGACCAGGCTTCAGCCGCAAGCATGAGTTCTGCATTCCCCTTTGTGAACGGCCTCCATGACTTCTTGAGCTTCTTCAGGCCTTAAGCATTTAATGAGTGGCCTGGCATAAGATCTTCTGTATAGTTCCTCGCTAATGAGGATGTACTTGGCACATTCAAGCCTCAGCCTTTTGGCTTCTGGTTGATTGTTGGGCTGAGCTCCATCCTTTAGATATTTGATGATGCTACCCATCCAGTAAGGCACTTGTTGAGATTTATGGATTTCTGCGCACTCATAGTTGGGCTTTTCGAATATTTGATGTTGATGAAAGTCGGGGAGCCCCCTTTTTGTGAGATGGTCTGCCACCTGACTCTCCTCTTGGGGAACATGTGTCAAGAAGAAATCATCAAACTAGGAGATTAAGGATTAGGCCTTTATCAGATACTTCTTTAAAACCTCGTTCTTTGTTTCGTAGGTGTGGTTGACTTGATTGACAACCAGCTGGGAGTCGCTGAACACTTGTATGTGTTTTACTGATATCCCAAAGGCGAACTCCAGTCCCACAATGAGAGCTTCATATTTTGCCTGGTTATTGGTAACTTTGAACTGAAGAGTTACCGCTCGATGTAGGGCGACTCCCATGGGGCTAGTGAGAAGAATTCCAACTCCCTGAGATTGAAGTTCAAAAGTGCCACAACGTGGAGAGAACATGGAATGACCTTGCTTTTTGCGATTATTGACTCTGTAGTGGAAAGTTCAGCAACAAAGTCAGCCAGCACTTGGGCTTTGATTGCTAACCACGGAGTGTATTTGATGTCAAATTCGCCAAGTTCAATGGACCATTTGAGGAGCCTTCCCGAGACATCGGGGGTGTGTAATACCTTCGGGAAAGGCTAATAAGTGACCACTTGGATGGTACGCGACTAAAAGTATGGACGCAACTTTCTTGCTGCCACCAGGAGAGCGAGAGCAAGCTTCTCCAACATGGGGTATCGGGTCTCCGTGTCGAGAAATATATTACTGATGTAGAAGATAGAGAGGTGAATCCCCTTAACATCGTTTAAGAGGATAGCCGAGACCGCTGCATCCGATGCCCCTAGATAAAGAGACAAAACCTCTCCTGTTTTTGGTGCCACAAGCATTAGTGCAGTGGTAAGGTACTTCTTCAACTCTGTGAAGGAAGTTTCACATTCCTTGGTCCATTGACCTTTCTCGCCTTTGCGAAGACACTAAAAGAATGGCAAACACCTATCACCAGCCTTGGAGATGAATTTTCCCAGACTGTTGACCTGTCCTGTGAGCTTCTGAATTTCCTTTAGTGATCGAGGAGAAGGCATGCTGAGGACCGCTATGATTTTATCTGGATTAGCCTCTATCCTCCTGACCGATATTAGGTAGCCCAAGATTTTTCCTAAAACCGCACCGAAAGTACATTTGGTGGGGTTTAGCTTGAGATTGAACTTTCGGAGAGTGTCAAAAGTCTCTCTGAGATCTGCAAGATGTTCCTCCATGCTCTGACTCTTGACCAGGATGTCGTCAACGTATGCTTCTAGATTTCCCCCCCTTTGTCCTTTGAACACGGCGTCGATCATGCACTGATAAGTGGCGCCAGCGTTCTTGAGACCAAAGGGCATGACACGTAGCAATATGTGCTGAAATCGGTGATGAAGGCTGTTTTCTCTTCATCCTGTTTGGCCATTCAGATTTGGTGATATCTTGAGAAGGCATCCAGGAAACTCATTAGATTGTACCTAGAGGTACGATCTACCATCGTATCGTTGCATGGTAAGGGGTATGCATCTTTGAGACTGGCTCGATTGAGTGCTTGGAAGTCCACACACATTCTCCACTTTCCGTTGGCTTTCTTTACCATGACAACATTGGTAAGCCATTGTGGGTATCAAACTTCCCTGATGTAGCCTGTCTTCAACAGTTTGTTAACTTCTTCTTCGATAGCGTTCTGCCTCTCTCCTGCCATGACCCTTTTCTTCTGCTTCATGGGAGTGGCATCAGCAGATACATTCAAATGATGTTCACAGGTAGCCCTGTCGACCCCTGAGATATCTTCGGGGGACCAAGCAAAAACATCTATATATTCAGAAAGCAAAGCAGTGATATCTGCTTGCTAATTTGAATTCATGGAAGAAAATAAGTTTATAACTTTAAAAGAATCTTCTCCCCCTACTAGTACATTGATAACCCCTTTCTGTGGCATGACAGGTTAAGACTCCCTCAGGTCCAGTTGGTCAACAACGAGCTATGCAGAGATTTGGAAACATCGGGTGGCCTGTCAGAGGTCTCCTCTGATAGTGACAACGCCTCTAGAGGTAAGAAACTTCGCGCAGAGGTGGGGCGTAGAGATCACCATTCCGAAAGAGTTAAGCGTTGTTCTTTCGAGGATGGCATTGTAGCCCGACTTAGCTCTGATGATCGCAAAGGTTACCATGCTTATGGCGTGGCCATTGTTGTCACAGAAAGAGACCGGCAGAGAGATGAATCCCAGCAACTGAACCCTCTCCCTAGAGAAACCCAACAAAGTGGTTCTTGCATGGAGAAGGTTCATTTCCTTGAGGCCCATCTGGAGGAAGGCGGATTCAAATAGGATGTCAGCTGCACTTCCTGAGTCGAGGAGTACTCACCGCAGTGACCACTATCGGGTCATTGTGTGGGTTGCCCAGGTGGGGAAGATCTTTATGACAGAAAATAAGTGAGACGGAGAAAGAGGGTTGACGAGAGATGCCTCCTACTTCGATCACCTGGTGGTGCGCAGTGGCAGGGACAACGCTGAAGATGACGTTGATGGTTCTTACACCAGGGGGATAGGATTGCATCGGTCGACTAGGGTTTGGAAGTGGTGAGACCCGAGTTGGAGCCCCCACGTCTGCTGGAGCCTTGCCCTTCTGTGCGGCATTGAATGTAGGCACCATTAGCATGAACTCTTCAAGTTTGCCCTGATCCGCCAGCTTGCTCAATGCGCGGTACTTGTGAAGCTTGTGCCCACAGTTTCCGTGGAACTCACAGTACTTCTCTAGATCTAATCTGGTCGGCAGTGCTGGTTTGGGTCCTGCAGGACTAACCCAACCTTGCTTCACGATCGCCGCGTATATTTCAGTAAGCGGCTGGGAGAAGAAATGCTTTTGCTCATGGGTCTCTCGCGGCCTCCTTTCGTTCCTGCCATGGTTCTTACCTCTGTGAATCATCGTGGATGATGGTTCATCGCCCCGATATTTTTTTTTCTTCTCCTTCTTGACTCTAGAGATATCAGGGGAAGAAGCCTCAGCGTCTTCCAGCAGCACGAACTGGCTGGCCCTGGCAACCAGCTCCGGATAGTTTCAAGGTTTAGCCAGTTAGAGGGATTTGGACAAGTCAACAATCTTGAGACCCCTCCGATAATTGTGCATAGCCATGGCAGGATCTACATCTTCTGCTTCTGCTGCTGTGGAGAAGAAGCGGTTGGTGTAATCTTGCGAACTTTCCTTCTTGCCCTGCTTGATGTTGGCGAGCACCATATCGGAAACAACCATCCTTGTCCGGTCGATGAAGCAGGCGATCAGCTCTCATTTCAAGTGTTCGTAGGAACAGATGTGACCCCTGGGCAGCTTGACGAACCAACTGAAAGTTGCTCCTTTTAGAGAGTTGGCCAAGAGGTGACACCTGGCGGCTTCGTTGGGCTGACGATAGCGGACAGCGGCCTCGAACCCCTGAATATGCTCACAGGGGTCAGTAGCACCCCCTTAGGCTTCAAGTCGGGGTGGCCTAAAGTCTTCTGGGACTAGCACCTGCCGAATGGCGTCAGAGAAAGGAGCATTACTATCTAACGAGCCAAAGAAAGGGTAAGGTCCATATTGGAGGGCTTGAGCACCGGAGAAGAGGGGATTTCATCCGGGGAGGAAAGGAGGAAAAGCTGGAGGAAAGAAGGTAGGTTGTGGTAGCGGACATGGTGAAAGAGGATTTTGTGGGACTTCCTAGAGAGGAATAGGGTGTCTGGGTGGCTGAGAAGAGCCGGACGACTGAATGAAAGGTGTCGCGACCGGCGGGAAAGGAGCAGGAGCTGCCATAACCGACGGGGGAGGTGCAGGCGCCACCGCAACCTGTGGGAGGGGAGCGGGAGCCGCCGCAACCGGCAGAAGAGGATCACGGACCGCCGCGGCCGGCAGAAGAGGTGCAGGCAGCAGGATGGCAGCGCAAACTGGCTGAGTCTGCCTGAGGATCATGGGCTGCTGTGCTATGAGGCCAGTAACCAGATTGGTGAGGTTCGCCAGCATTCCCTGCAACTCTGTAATGCAGGTATCTCTTGAGGAAGAAGTAGATCTGGTGCGACGCCGGGACGTTGAAGCGGAAGCCTCATCGCCTGGCGCCCTGACAGATGGTTCACCTGCATGTGTGCTGCAGGCTGTGGAGTTAGTTCTGCGTGTTCTAGCCACCATCTTCTCGGTGTCTCAATGAAAGCACCAGAAAAATATTGACGTGAGATGCGTGGGGTCCTAAAAGAAAGATAAATGAAGAATCCCGAGAGACGGCGGCACGCAGTGAGCTAAGCCCGATAATTAAGGCTCAAAGTAATATGCATCCAGTATAGCACACAGGTATCTAAGGTGGTTTAGGGAAGAGATCCTCTACGTCCACCGAGCGATCAGCTAGAGATGATTTCACTAAAGAAAGGTAGTCAAAAAGACTAGTACAAAGAATGAGAAAGAAGAGAGAGAGAGAGAGAGAGCTTTCTTTATCTCAAGCTCTTAGTACAAATGCGATAGAAGAGGGATCCTATTATTCCAACATTTTTATCTTGAAGCCTTTCCAAGGGTACTTATAGGAAGGGGATAGTGCAGCTCGGTCCTGATTTTTCGGAAAAGAATGGAGTAAACAAATGCTGAACCCATGCTGATAGCCTTACTGCTGTCGGCCACTAGAGGAGCCAGAAGTAGTAAAAGAAGAGCTTGACTTCTTGATCTTGGAATTTCTTCTAGGGATCCGTGTTGGCCGGAGCATGCGGGTCCTTGATTTGCGTGGCTAGAAAAGCATGCTGCATTGGAAACGGTGAGATCGGGCAAACATCGTCATCGACATTGCCAGGAGATAATACTGATTCATCGTGGATGACATTTGGCTGAACTCTCGTGGCCGAGGTTTGGGACCTGCGAGAATAATAATAATTAAATAAGAAGTTAGTGCCACCTGGGAGCCACGTGTACGGCTGAGATGCTGCACTAGAACCACGTGTTAACAGTCAACAATTCAAATAAAATTATAAAAAAAAAGAGAAAATTCAAATGGAGTAAATCAAGGTAATTGATAAGATCAGTCAATTGAAATTTTACTGATATGGAACCAATTTTTTGATCAAGCAGAAATACCAACTTCATTCTGATCAATTTAATTAAATATGCATTATATGCATTATAATGATTTCACGTACTTTTAATGAAAGTATATATATATATATATATATATATATATATATATATATGATCAAATAAAGTACATTTTTAACATTATTATTATCTCTGAGTGTGATTGAACAAGATATTAGTAAAATAAATTTAAACGTATTAAATGTGTAAATATTAAAAAATTTTAATGTGTAAAAAAGAATAATAATGTTAGTTTTATTTTTATATGCAAATATTCCTGTTAACATGTGGCTCTAGCACTGTATCTCAGCCGTACACGTGGCACCTAAGGGATCGTCTCTAAACCTCTATTACCACTAATTAATCTATTTTCCCTTGCAGATCTCGGACCTCGATCCCGTTGGCTCGACCTTCCCAAACATCGGCCACGATGATTAGTGCAGCAGCTATTCATACCATCGAACACAATGATTGAGCCAATCTCCACAATAGCAAGCATGATATTTCACCGGCTACAGCTGTCGCTATCGGAGTGCCTTATCCACACGGTTCCCAATTCCCATGCATCGCAAAATTCAAGTTATCTTTGATTCCGTGGAGGTTCACGCTCCTCTCCTCGTCGGAACTCCCATCCTCCTAGGCACCATCTCCCCCACCAGGAAGTCCACCAGAATCAAAATCCTCTTCCACCATTCCCTCCATATCCACTTCCTCAGCCTGCTTTATTTCTTCCAGCCTTCCCTCCTTTCCTAACTAGGCAGAACCCTTTCTTCCTCGGTACTCAGGCCCTCCAATACGGATCTGATATCTTCTTTGGCTCGCTTGACAGTAATGCTCCTTTTTCTGATGTCATTCATCAAGCGCCGGTTCTAGAAGACTTCAGACCGCCGTGACTTGAAGTCTGCAAGAGTACTACTGACTCTTGCGAGCACATCCAAGGGTTCGAGGCTACTATGCCCTATCGTCACTCTGATGAGGCCACCAATGTTATCTTCTGGCCAACACTCTGAAGGGGGCAGCCTTCAGCTGGTTCATCAAGCTGCCCAGAGGCCACATCTACTCTTATAAATATTTGAAATAAGAGCTGATCGTCCGTTTCATCGGCCGGACATGAATAGTCGTGTCCAATATGGTCATCGCCAACATCAGGCAAGGTGAGAAGGAGAGCTTGTGAGATTATACTAACCGCTTCTTTGCAGCTGCAGCAGAAGCAGAAGACGTTGACCCCGCTATCGCCATGCATAACTATCGGAGGCGTCTCAAGAGCGGGGACTTGTCTAAGTCCCTACAACTGGCAAAACCCCAAAGCTATCTGAAGCTGGTCGCAAGGGCCAGCCAGTTTGTGCTTCTGGAGGATGCTGAGGCCTCCCCTGCTGATGTTACTAGGACCAGCGCACCGAAGAAGAGGAAATATTGAGACGACAAACCCTCAGGCATGATGGATCGAAGGAGTAGGAATCATGGCAAAGGTGATAAAAACCCCACTAGCCTTATAAGCGGAAACACTTCTTCTCCAAGCCGCATACTGAAGTGTATGCGGCGGCCGTAAAGCAAGGTTGGGCTCGCCCTTCAGGACCTAAGTCAACGCCACCCGCTGGAGTGGATCCAGATAACTATTGTGAGTTCCATAGGAACTATGGACACAAGCTCCACAAGTGCCGTGTGCTCAGGGCCCTGCTTAACAAATTGGGGAATCAAGACAGGCTCAAGGAGTTCCTATTGCTGATGCCCAGCACTACTCAGGAGGGAAAAGCCCCAGAAGAAGGTGCAGGGGCTCAAGCTCCAACAATATTGACAAGCTCAAGCCAGCCAATCTGGTCCTACCTTCCTGCTACAAAAACCATCAACGTCATCTTTAGCATTGATCCTATCGTTGCTCGCTGCCAAGTGATTGAAGTCAGCGTTATATCTCATCAACTCTCTTCTTCTATCTTACTCACTTTCTGTCTTAAAGATCTTTCCCGGCAATCCTCATAATGACATGATAGTGGTCACTGCCCGTATCACCAATTTCAACATTTGGCATGTACTCCTTGACTCAAAAAGCACGGTTGATATTTTGTTCGAATCTGCATTCCTCCACATGGGACTCTAGGAGCCAGACCTCCTCTGTGCAGGAACCACTCTGTTGGGTTTCTTAAGGTATAGGGTCCAACCATTGGGGTTCATCTCCTTGCCAGTCTCTTTCTACGATGACAATGGCTACGCCATAAATATGGTGAATTTCACTGTCATCAGAACTAAGTCAGGCTATAACGCCATCTTTGGGAGAACTACTCTCAACTCATTTGGAATGGTGATCTCTACGTCATACCTCTGCGCAAAGCTCCCCACCTCCAGCGGCGTTGTCACCATCAGAGGAGATCTCAGGCAGGCATCCCAGTGTTTTCAGATCGCCGCACAACTCGTGGTCAATCAACTAGATCTCAGGGAATCTTAACCTGTTATACCTTAAGAGGTGGTCATTAATGTACCTTTGGGGGGGGGGGGGTAAGATTCTTCTAAACTTGTAGATTTATTTTCATCTATGAATACAAGCCAACAAGCAAACGCCACTGCTTTGCTTTCTGAGTATATAGATGTCTCTGCATGTTCCCCTGAAGATATCTCAGGAGTTGACAGAGCTATCTGTGAGCATCACTTGAATGTGTCTGCTGATGCAGTCCCCACAAAACAAAAGAAGAGGGTCATAGTAGGATAAAGGCAGAATGCCATTGAAGAAGAAGTTAGTAAACTATTAAAGGCAGGGTACATCAGAGAAGTCCAGTACCCAAATGGCTTACCAACATCGTTATGGTGAAGAAAGCTAATGGGAAATAGAGAACGTACATAGACTTCCGAGCATTCAATTAAGCTTGTCCTAAAGACACATATCCCTTGCCGCGGATTGATATGATGATAGACCGCACCTCTGGGTATAATGTAATGAGCTTTCTAGATGCTTTTTACAGTTATCATCAAATCCGAATGGCCAAATAAGACGAAAAGAAGACCACCTTCATCACAGACTTTGGCACGTACTCCCTTCGGTCTCAAGAACGCTGGCGCTACTTATCAGCATATGATAGACGCCTTGTTCAAGAATCAAAGGGGGAGGAACTTTAAGGCATAGCCTCGTTCAAGGGTATTTATAAATGAGCAGCAGTGGGGTTCAGCCCGGGTCTTTCGGAATGGGATGATGTATTTAACTGCCGAACCCACACAAATGGTCCTACCACTGTCGGCCACTGGAAGAGCTGGAAGTAGCGGGTGGAGACCCTGCCTTCTTGATCTTCTCAATTCCCCTAGGATCCCGTAGTGGCTGGAGCATACGAATTCTTGATTTGTATGACTGGTTGGAATCAGCGCTATTAAAAATAGTGTGGTCGTGGCACTCTGACAGCGACAGCCACAGCTGAGAAATATCGTCAACGATGGTGTTGGGAGGTAGCCCCGAGCATCGTGGCCGACGTATGAGGAAGGCCGGGATAAGCCGTATCCGATGTCATGAGACTATTGTAGCTTAATTATTGGTTATCATAACAGAGGGTTAGCGAACCCCTCAAGATTCTTCTAAACTTGTAGATTTGTTTTCATCTATGAATACAAGCCAGCAAGCAAACGCCACTGCTTTGCTTTCTAAGTATATAGATGTCTCTGCATGTTCCCCTGAAGATATCTCAGGAGTTGACAGAGCTATCTGTGAGCATCACTTGAATGTGTCTGCTGATGCAGTCCCCACAAAACAAAAGAAGAGGATCATAGTAGGATAAAGGCAGAATGCCATTGAAGAAGAAGTTAGTAAACTATTAAAGGCAGGGTACATCAGAGAAGTCCAGTACCCACAATGGCTTACCAACATCGTTATGGTAAAGAAAGCTAATGGGAAATGGAGAATGTACATAGACTTCCGAGCATTCAATTAAGCTTGTCCTAAAGACACATATCCCTTGCCGCGGATTGATATGATGATAGACCGCACCTCTGGGTATAATGTAATGAGCTTTCTAGATGCTTTTTACAGTTATCATCAAATCCGAATGGCCAAATAAGACGAAAAGAAGACCACCTTCATCACAGACTTTGGCACGTACTCCCTTCGGTCTCAAGAACGCTGGCGCTACTTATCAGCGTATGATAGACGCCTTGTTCAAGAATCAAAGGGGGAGGAACCTTAAGGCATTGCCTCGTTCAAGGGTATTTATAAATGAGCAGCAGTGGAGTTCAGCCCGGGTCTTTTGGAATGGGATGATGTATTTAACTGCCGAACCCACACAAATGGTCCTACCACTATCGGCCACTGGAAGAGCTGGAAGTAGCGGGTGGAGACTCTGCCTTCTTGATCTTCGCAATTCCCCTAGGATCCCGTAGTGGCTGGAGCATGCGAATTCTTGATTTGTATGACTGGTTGGAATCTGCGCTATTAAAAATAGTGTGGTTGTGGCACTCTGACAGCGACAGCCACAGCTGAGAAATATCGTCAACGATGGTGTTGGGAGGTAGCCCCGAGCATCGTGGCCGACGTATGGGGAAGGCCGGGATAAGCCGTATCCGATGTCATGAGACTATTGTAGCTTAATTATTGATTATCATAACAGAGGGTTAGCGAACCCCTCAAGACATCGCATGTACCGCTGAAATGCAGCGCTGGAATCACGTGTTAACAGTTAAGCTCGAACTTTTCTTATACTTTTTTAAATATAAAATATATCAATATCTCTCTCAAAATAATTTTTTGAGAAATTATTCAGTCCAACAAGTAAACCCAAAGTTAACATCATTTGATGGCAAAACAGACAAATAAATGATTCAATTAGCCTTACATACCATTGATGACAGACATTATGGCTGCCTAACCAAATGATCTACTATACTCCATCAGACAATTCTCTTCATTTAATACCTACATAATCTCAAACTATACCTATATTTCTAAACAAATCTTTGTTATATATAGTAAAAGAGATTAAATCATCTAATAGAGAATATCAAACCATCTAGTTAAGCAATTGAACTGTCCATTGTAAGATTTATCATCTAATTCAACCAACCAAATGATCCGACCAAATCAAGCAAACAATTATAGTGACGTTTATTGTGAGTGGGGCCATCGGCTTGCATTGGCAGGCGAACTAATGTGATTCACACGCTAGACTAAGTAAATGTATTTCAAAATTCTAACAATATATATTTAATTTTATATACAGATAATTGATTATATACAGAATCAAATTAAGTATATATGAAATAACATATAATAAATTACATAAATAAAATAGATATAATATGTATTTAAAAACAATCATTTATGTGTCTAATTTTATCAAAACATTAGCTGATCATAGAGCACAATATTTTTTGGCAAATGAATTACATTTTGATAGCATATTTTAACAAAACTTTAACATCAAGAAAAAATAACTTCACACGATAACTGCACCTTTAGTACAATTATACTGAACAACTTTTTTATAAAACACAATAATACCAAACTGTGCCAAAGTATCAACAACTATAAATTCTGACAAAACAGAGTGCAAATAGCAAATAGCTATCATCTTCCACGCCCGAAATGATGGGCATTTTTGGTGTAGTTTCAGATTTACAGTTATCAGAAAAAAAAAGCTTTAGATTTACAGCGCCATTGCAGAAAATTGATTACCTTAAAAATGATAGTTTCAAGTGCAATGCCTCAAAATTATATTTTTTTTTTTTAACTTCATTAAAATTTTTCATTTTAAGCACAACCTTTTTAGCAGTGTGAGAATTTCAATTCTTCCAAATTTATAGAAGCATTAACCCCCAAGCTCAGTAAAGCAGCTGCCACCGCAGGTATGTTGCTTCGCAAGTTTTCCCCAAGAGCCTAATTGAAATGGTGAAATAAGTAAACCATCGTGAGAATGAAGACATGACAAAAAACAACAATAAAATCATTGGTTTCACATTATTCCATGTAAAGACCTAAATTAAACAAAAATTACCTTTCTCTCTTCCTCTTTTTTCTTTCTCTTTAATAATTCAGGTGGCCACTGACAAACCAATTTTTGCAGTTCATCAGCAATCTGTGGCTTCTTAGAATCAGGCAATTCCTGTAGCATAAACCAGATCCATCAATTGCATAGTGGTCAAGGCAAGCAACATGTAAAAAGGAAATTCACAGCAAACAATCGGGGATATCTCACCTAAATTACACAAAAATTAGAAACCACTTTTGCCTGCTAGCCAAACTTTAGATAGGTTTAGTTTAAAGCAGTGGTGGCAATCTTATGCGAAAATCAAACTCGCTCGCATTTTGCTCAATTAAAAATCGACTCAATTTAAATCGACTAAAGTTAACCATCTTATTATAAATTGAGTTATGACAGCTTTTAATAATTTGGTTGTAACATTTTTCACATTGAAAAACCGTTTTTTGTATTGGAAAGTAGACTTTGAGACCTATCTAACCGTACATAATTTGATGGGTTTTAATCGCTGGATTAATACAAGAATTGAATTTCAAGTGGCCATTTTTTTCTGTTTTTCAGTTAGCCATTTTATATATCTATTTTAAGGAATTTTGCTATTTTGTTAAGCTTTTTGAAACATCTATAAATATGTTTCATCCCTTACAGCCTAAACATGATGAAAAATTAAGAGCTTTTATGCGAGATCATTTTTTAGCTATTCTAAGTGATTCTATGGTGGTTATATGATCAATGCTTAAGTAATTCTAGGGTGATCCTTCGTCTAATTCTTCACATATTTTATAGCTTATCATGGGTGATGTATGTTTTGATTTTACATATTTTATTCCATGTCTCTCTCTTTCTCACTTTTTTGATCTTCCGAATGGAAAACTGGTGCTCTATGTGAGCGAGTTCTTTTGTGTGAGAAATGCTAGCTCTATGTAGGCGTGTTATTTTGTGGGGAATGAGTTGCTCTATGTGGTGCATTCTTTTGTGAGTTTGTTTGTGTAAGGAATGAGTTGCTCTGTGTGGGCAAATTCTTCTATAAGAGGAATGACTGTGCTCTTTGTGAGCTATTGTTTTATAGAGAGGAAAGGTTAGAAAGTAGTGGTGTAGGCTTCTTCATTTGTTTGTGTGAAAAAGGAGTGATATTCTTAGTGAGATTTTTTTTATTGCCTTTGAGTTGTGAACTACACATTGGGTGTGATGAACCATGTATATCACGGTGTATTTTTCTGGGTACTCTTATTCATCATGCTTTTGCATGCTATATCTCTTATTATTACTAATGTGTTTAAATTTTGTAAGAATAGTTTAAAAGTCTATATTCTGTCAATTCACCCTCCTCTAGACGACACCATTGATCCTACAAATGTAATGTGTTAATTAAGTCAAGTGAGGCTTAAACAAACATTAATCTACCTGTTCTAAATATACATAATATACAAGGTGAATTACATACACACCACTAAAATATTTCATATTTACATATTTGATATCAAAATTTTCATATTTTATATAAACCACTAAAATTTTGTAAATATTACATAAACTACATTCTATCAAATATTTGGTCATCTTTAAGCAACATTCTATTTGTATGATATATAAAGATGTATTTGAACAACTTTACAATATACATTACACTAGTGGCAATGACCTGGACATCTTCCGCCCTCAATAGATGTACTATAGAAGTGTTCAAATATAAAGTCATATTTCGTACAAATAAAAATTCTTAAAAATGCCGAGATAATCAACAGATAATAGTTTTTATAATATTTACCAGATTTTAGCGATCTATATGTAAATATGAAAATTGTCATGTCAAAATATGAAAGATTTTAACGGCATGTATATAATTCTACCTAAAATACTCACACGCCGTTACATTTTGATGGATTAAACTAACTTCAAAGCTTACCAAGACTGAACCTCAAGAACGAGGTAACTGCTTTGGTTTTAAGAAGCTTACGAAACAAGCAGAAATATCACATAAATGTATATAGTAACCATCTCTTTGCCATGAAAAATTATGTGGGCTTGAACCCTATCCTTGCCTCAAATAAAAAATCTACGGAATAGAGCAAGCTTTCATTCTAAACTTAGATATCACATGCTTTTGCAATTTTGCACCCTTAACTTTCATCAAACAAAAAACTTTGCACCCTCAACATATATCATATGATAGGTTACCCAGATTCAGATTATATCCCTGCTCTTTTAATTCATTGTATGCAGAAAAGGGGTAGTTTTGCATCCCCAAATAAACTGTGAAATATCTGGTAAACAACAACCTAACATATGCAACAACCAGTTAATGCTTATTTTCAAACCCAACCATCACATAAAATTTTGAGTAGAAGATAAGTTGCAACAGCATCATATGCCTACATACCCAACAAGCTTATTGCTCAAGGAATGAATCAAGCCAACTTGAATGGATTGCGGCTGAATAAAGAATAACCAAAACCTATTACGCTCTGGTCAACTTACATGCTAAGCCTCTTACCTTGTAAAGACGACTAATGATCGCAGCAGCACTCTCTGGCTTGCCTTCAATTATAAATGCCTGACAAATAATGTAAATGAGAAGAAAGTAAACATTTTATCATGGAAAAGAGAAATTCATTTCCTAATTAAAATCTTAATTAGTTCTGTGTGATTATGGCAAGTTTGATGGCATAAATCATCAATATATAAACACATTGCCGGTCAGGAAGATTAGAGAAAGTTGACCCAAATTGGCCAAACTGAACAGGCTTGGCTTGGTTGACACCAGTTTCAGTATCTAAATATCCACCAATTAGAAAGTTTAAATACCATCACCAACTTATGCTTATGAAGTTCACAAATTCAAGTATCCAACATATCTCTACAAATCACATTGAGCCATAAAAATAAATCACATAAAGCACAAGACAAAATTAGCTATTGGTGGAAAAGAACATGTGAATACTGACGTTTGTAGGTGGTTTGTAGGTGGTTTGTAGGTGAAAATGGTTTGACATCAAACCCAAGATGGCAACACTAACAGGATTGAGCTCACACATTATAGACCTCTTATTTTGAAAAGACCTGGCTAACTGAAGTTCTTGCATGATGAGGTTATAGCACATCTAGTCTCACACCATTGTTATATTATTCTGTAGCATCACCAAAGTCATAATAAGGTATCTAATTTGCTTCTAAATTTTAATCATTTTTCTTCAAAAATGCTCCTTCAAAATTTCAACCTTTAATTTACCCTTTTTACAAGTCTTATCAACTATAACTACACTTACAGGTACTAGGTTGTCATCTATCACCAAAATGAAAAATAAGAACTCAAAATAGAACCCTGGTGTAATCCAAACGTAATAAGGAACCCTTCAAACTTCCTCAGCAGTCTCAAACAACTCCATCACAAAGTATTTCACGGAATTAATATAGTTTACAGCACAAAAAAACTCAATCATATGACTTTTCAAGATCAATAACACTATAATATAAAAATCCTTCATTGGATATTTATATGTTCATAACAATCTTCTTTAACAAGATAGCATTCATTGTAGATATTATCAATATAAAACTGAATTGTTAGTATGATATTCAGTGTCTTTTGTTGGATTTTTTGACAAATCTCTCCCAAGACTTCTAAGTATTGGCTCATAAGCATCTACTATTACCAAAAAAAATTTTTCATTTATGTTCTTAAAAGGAACAAGAGCATTCTCCTTGCGGATCTCATGATGTCCACAAGCTATGTTGAACTTCATCTTCTTTAAAGCCTCTTTTACTTTTAAGCCTATTTTGCTATTTGTAATTTAGTAGATTATTGTTATGATCAGGTACAATCAGCGGATTTACTAGAACCCAAGATAGGTTGAGCAAAAAGTTATTTGATACGGTTCTGGTTTGTTATTTCTGATTGTACGCTAATAGGTTCAGATTTGAGTTGGGCTAATAGGGTTAGAGTACCACACACATACTATAAGCCCCAAATGAACAGACCTGTTATGGCACCCCTAAAGTGAACAGTTGCCAGGCGCCAGCTAGTATATTTCATTGAGATTTGGGAGATTACCTTAGCGCAAGCAAACCCTGTAGCAAAAGTATGGTTTTTCAGATGTTTTGCTCTGTGTTGCTCTGTTTTCCAGATTGATTCAGTATCTCCTGTGCAAAAATCAGTTGCAGTCAGATGAAAAGGTAATACAATCATTAGAAGACTTGTACAGTTAATATTACTAGAATAACTATAGCAGATGGGTAAAAACCTTTAAATCTGCAGAAATGTGACTTGATATTCATCATCTGCGAAATAATAATAACTTGGTTTACGTCTTAGATTTATATGTTTGTAAATCAGCAGTGATCCTTTTATGTGTTTCTGAGCTGGTTTGGTAAATCAGCAGTGATCTAAGCTCAAACATCAAGTTCACATTATAATGTCAAGCTGTTACAATCATGCTATTTATGGCATTACTATACTATAGCATGTTATGATAGTGGAATCTTGCCAATTATCCTGATTTTCATATACAATAAATGAAGCGTATGGCAGTTACATGTATAATTTATAGTCAGTACTTCAAAAACAGATATTATAATAACAAGAAGAAATCTATAATCCAAAGTGAGGGGGTTAGGAGTTTAGGGTTTAAGGTTAAGAGTTTAAGGAAATATTAAGATATTACAACAACAATAAAAACAACAGCAAGAAACATAAGACAATTAGGAAATAGATAATATAATCTTATTGGATGCAAATATATATTACATAATAAGGTAAATATCACATAGGCCCTTGAGATTTAAGGGTAAGATCAAGTAAGTCCACAATTTCAAAAATTTCAATGAGGTCCCTGAGGTTGATATTATTATTTCAATCAGGTCCTTTTTACTTAATTTGATATTTTTTATCTTTTAAAAGAAATTTATATTAAAAATACATATTTAAATATGAAATGACAAAAATACCCTCCCTCTCCCAAGATTGATTTCATCTTGGTTGGTCCTTTTCATCTTGGCAAGGTTGATACTTTCAATAGTCTCAACCAGAGAATCCAAGTCTCTACCCGATTGCGCTAACTTAGGTGAACAATCTGTCTGAGTTGAACCCATTTGGGTTGGTTTAACAAGTCAGAAAAGTATTGTCTGGCAAATTAGCATGCAAAGTAACCTCAAATCCACAAATTGCTGGAGGGATCTTGTAGAACATATCATATAGGTTCTGACCATGTGCTTATTTGCCCAATTTGGCAGTCAGTTGAAGGCTTTAGCTTGCTTCTCAGCCTGTCCCAGAAATTCATGGACTTTGACCACCTCCAATTGATATTATTAAGCGACTGAATTGACCCAAATTTCTCCTAGAATTCCACAATAGACATTATCATACTTTTATCAAATTGATTTGATTGATTTGGACCTAGTGTCACCATTTTGAGCCCCAATTTAGCTTGCAAGAGCTTGACTCTCATGATTTCAGAATTTTAGAAAAAAACAATAACATTTAATTCTTTAGTTGAAAGAAAAAACTTAAGAAAATGCAAATTTATACACATTGAAACATCTTTAAAACCAGAGTGCTAAATTTGATCACTCCAAAAGTGAATGGTAATTCAGTTAGGGCTAATGTGGAAAGATTTATTGTGACCGTTAAACAAAAGATTCACACTAACGCAGAATTGATCATGCAACCAATACTTTTAGAAATAGAATAAAACTCACCCATATTTGCAGCAAACTCCATCAGGTTATCAAAAGCAGGCCGATGCAACTTGACGCCCGCTTTGAGAAATAATTTTGCATATTTTAAGAGAAGCCTCCAATTATTTGTATCAAAACAGACCCTGAATATGGTGAAAGAAGGTTTATAGATTACAGACCAAGCAATTGTTTAATCATCAAGATTATGACTAGTCTCTAAAACAGGTAAACTATGAAGCACAAGTACGATACGACGATACGATACGAATACGATGATACGACAAATTTAAAAAAAGTATGATACAGATACGTTAGGAGACGACTGTTAAATATGCGTGTATAATACGTTATAAAAAATATTTAAGGTATAATTTTAAATTTTTTTCAAATTAATTATATTTTTTTTAAAACTTTTTTTATATCACTTAAAGCAATATTATCGATAATTTAACTTGAAAAAATAAAAAACATCCTTCAACTATTGAATTTCAAAAAAATTTAAATTTAAAATAATATCATAAAATTTATTTAATTACTTCCCAATATGTAAAATTATTTACATGAAATAAGAGTTTAAATATATATATATATATATATCAGTAGATTAGTTTCATTTTCAATTTAAATTCTATTCAAATCGATTAGCTTAATACAAACAAGATACAATTAATAATACAAAATGTTGTGACATAAACCAAAATATACCAACGTGATTAAAGTATATATATGTTCTCTCTTTAAATTTTTAACTAGATAAATAGATAAAATAAAAAAACTAAAATCTTATCCTTTTTGCAATATAAGCTTAATTAAAAAAAAATGATTGACGTCCAATAGAAATAAAGACAATATCAGTTAAGGTAAAAAAAGTAGAAACGTCACTAATATCTGTAAGATCACAAAAAAAGTTAGCTAAAGTAGACAACGCATCTGCTTGCAAATATTAAATCTTTTCTATTGCTGAAACACTAACGTATGAAACTTTTTGTGATCCCAATTGCATAGCTTGGTATATCTTTCTCAATTTTAATATTCAAATCTATGCATAAGTTGTGCTTTATGTATGAGAATTTTTTATTTTTTTTGTATAGGCCGACCCGACTGTTTTGACATTTTTTCTCTAATTAGAAATATCAGGAAGTATCGAATAAGTATCAAAGAAGTATCGAAAAAGTATCAGGTAAATATTGAATTTTTAAAAAATTAATATTAAAATTAATATATCATGTGGCATATCAGATATATATAAATGAAGTATCGAGGAGTATCAGTATCTGATACGAATACAATATGGATACATTAGGCTTTATGAAGTATCAGTGCTTCATAACTGGTAAATATATGAACTAAAAGTGCACGACTATTTGTGAGTAACCTGATCATGTTTACAACCACATAAAATGACAAATGATTAAGAAAATTAATTTTACATCTTCTGCAACACTGAGAACTACCACTAAAATTCTTATTATATATGACACAAAAGTATAGAGCTAGCAAAAACTAAATATCTTGTGCTACCAAAAGATCTTCAATAAACAACAAGAAATTGAAAAATACAAGCATCTTTTGAATCTTGTTGAGGGTTTTTAAACGAATGAAGAGAATCATTTCAAGAGATAAAGAACATGTTAAAGGAGGAGTTTAACAGATTGCCAACTAGCTAGACCAAATACAAGAGACCAGCCACTTGGCTATTTCGGGGATATGCTTCCTTCACTAGACAATGCTCATGGATTTGCCTAATATTCTACTCTCCTTACACTCCTCCATGTTGAAAAGTTGTGTACTCTAATTCTTTCAAAGAAAAGTTCTCAAATTATATCAATCCAACATCAGAGATAGATCATGAGGTTAAAGCAATATAAATTTGCCTAGCTAACATAAAGCAGGAGCTAAGTAATAAGAAAGGTGGAACAGGCTCTGCTCTCTAGGAATACTATCAAAATTTTTAAAGATTGATGAAGAATAAATTCTTTGTGCTTTCCTTGTGCTTTCCTTGTGTTGCAACTTGTTCAGAGAGAGTTTACTTAAAATGGTTTGGACATATAAATCGTAGGCCGATAAAAACTATAATAAGAAAATTTGGTTTATTGGATCTTGCCCATGTAAAAAGAGAAAGAGGAAGTCCCAAAAAAATATGACAAAAAACTATAAAAAATAATCTTACATATTTGGAATTTAAAAAAATTGCTATTTAATAAAATGCAATGGAAACAAAAGATTCATATAGTCGACCACACAGTGGGATAAAAGTATAGTTTGTGGTTGTTGTTGTTGTTGTTGTTCTTTGTGTCGCAACTTAGATAGAAAACTGAGATATGCAATTTTGGTTAAAGAAGAAAATTTTATTCAATGACGCTTCGAAAGAAGGAAAGCAACCAGATCAACAAAAGCCGAGGCCACATATATGTATATATATATGTGTATGTGTGTGTGCGTATGTTATGTCTTGGTGCAATGGTAAAGGTTGTTCCTTTATGACTAAAACATCACGAGTTTGAGTTCCAAAAACAACCTCTTTATTAAAATTAAAGGAAACCAGGAAACACTATGTACAATGGATTGCTCTCTCATACCCTCATAAAACAGAGAGCTTTTGGCACAAGATGCCTTCTTTATATATATATTATCATTATGGATTGATTCGATGAATGATTGAGCCATCTTTCGATGCTCTGATCATGGAACACAACAACAACATTGGATTAGGATTTTAGGTTTTCCTCTCCCCTCTGCCAACTTTGTTAGATGGGCGAATCTCTCGAACTCCGACTACATAGTCCACAGAGAAAGAAGAAGTAGAGTATCTATACTCTCACGAAGAAAGAAGAAGAAGAGGCAAGGGGGAAGTGAAGAACGGGGTAGTGCAAAAGCTTCTAGAATTCCACTAAGTTCCTTAACTTGTTTCTCCTATTAATAGAGAGCAATACATTTAATGGACTAGCATTTTTCTTCGCCCAAACTTCCCCATGAATTTGTGGTGCACCTTCCCCCCATTTGTCCCTCCTATTCTGTCCCTTCCTCTCCATGCTCTTCCTTGGCTTGAGTTGCACATGTGGTTGAGGCTTTCTTCTTTATCGACCCAATCTGTCCTTAAGATTAAGGCTACTACTACCCGCATTGTTGCCAGGTCATGGTTTTAAGGCTTTAGTCTCAATTCTTCATTATGAGATTAATTCCCAAGCTCAGATCTTGATTCAAACTTCGGTCTTAAAGTGTCAAAGTTCAGAAGTCCAACCTTATGTTGAGATGCAGTGTTGTGACTACTGCAGTCAGGACTTCAACCCAATTTTGGGAGGTCTCTACAGGGGGTTAATGTTGTGTCGTTGAGCCTCGGGACAGTCTTTAGTGCTTGGAGATCATATTGGGTCCCAAAGTTTTGATGCCCAGGTCATAAATTCTAGGTGACTTTTGATGATGCAGAGGGAGAATAAATAAATCTTTAGTCATTATGGTGAAAGGTCTGCAGGATCAGTATGAGTTTAGAGGGGGTGAATAAACCTTAGTTAAAATTTAATTTACTATAATTATATTACAATTAACACAACTTACAAACACAAATTAGCAATAGCATGAACAAAAAATATAAGCGGAAGCAATAATAAGATATGCAATAGAGTAAATGAGATCGCATACACAAATCATAAAGATTTAATAAAGTTCGATATCTTATAAAATCTACATCCTGGGTCAAACGGCAAACCAACTATCCACTAAAATACTTATTAACGGGAACATGGAACAAACTCAATACAACTGTTCTTTTCACTTGAAGAAACAACTAAGTACCTCCTCTCTTAACTCAAGAGTCCTCTTCGCACAGAGTATGAAGGATCCACTAATCACCTCCTCTGATCACCCAATTAGAGGCCCTTTTTACTAATCAAGTGAGGGAAATAATAAAACCCACAATGATACAATAATATGCAATAAATACAAGCCAACCAATTCCTTCTTAGGATTGTACCTTGAGGAGCTTTGACAGAATGAATCAACTATATACACTTAAGAGCTTTAATCACTCTTAATCTTCACTTAATTGCCTTAATCAATTTTTAATCATCTCAGCTCTCACTCATCAAGTGGACATGAAAGATGTTCAACAATCATCAAGAACAAGCCATAAGATATCCCATCATTTATATAGAAAACATCTCCAATGGCTAGTAAAAATTGATCCAGAATTGCCTTTGATTGATCTAATAGCTAGCCGTTGGAAACTCAACAGTCACATTTCAGACAAAGTTGATCGATCAAAGAACTAATCAGTCAAATTACACTCTACCTTTGATCGATCAAACAAAGATACTTCTAAAAAGGTCATTTTAATTGGTTCATAATGACCCAATCGATTATAGATTTCTCAATCGATTACTTGATCGATCATGAGATCGATCAATATCTGATAACTATATCCGTTAATTCTCACACAGGTTAGTTTAACTCATTCTTAATCAATTTAAACTCGATCTAACCAACCTATAAAGATGTCCTAAATGCTCAAATCATGATCCACATTTTCTAATACTTTCAAAACAATCTTACAATAATTTGTACACATATCACAATAATAAAAGGTCTTGGCATAAGCCATCCCCACTAATAATATATAAAAAGTCTCCAATAGTTAGTAAAAACTAGCCCACAAATGCCTTTGATCAAACAGCTGGCCGTTGAAAAATCAACGATCACATTTTAGACAAAACTGATCAATCAAAGGTCTTTGATCTTGTTGATCGATCAGTTAATCGATCAAACAACCAATCAACCAAATTGCGCATTGCCTTTAATCAATCAAACAAAGATACTTCTGAAAAAGCTTATTTCAATTGGATCACAATAGCTCAATCGATCACAGGTTTCTCAATTGATTACTTGATCGATCATGAGATTGATCAAATATCTGACAACTGTATTCACTAATTCTCATACAGATTGGTCCAACTTATTTTTAATCAATTTAAACTTAATCTAACCAACCTATAATAATGTCCTAAGTGCTCAAATTATGATCCACATCTTCCACTACTCTAAAGACAATCTTATAATAATTTCTACACATATTATAATATTAAGTAAACAACAACAACAACAACCAAGCCTTAATCCCACTAGGTGGGGTCGGCTACATGAATCCTTTGTTTCCATTGCGCTCTATCAGTTACCAAATTCTTATCTAAGTTTAAGTAACTAAGATCACTCCTTATAGTTTCTTGCCATGTCTTCTTTGGTCTCCCTCTTCCTCTTTGTACATGGGCAAAATCCAATAACTCAATTTTTCTAACTGGAGCTTCAATTGGCCTACGATTTAGATGTCCAAACCATCGAAGCCGACTTTCTCTAAGTTTATCCTCAATTGGTGCAACACCAACTTTCTTTCGGATATACTCATTTCTCATTCTATCCTTTCGTGTATATCCACTCATCCATCTTAACATTCTCATTTCTGCAACATTTATTTTATTTGTATGTTTCTTCTTTGCAGGCCAGCATTCAGCACCATATATCATCGCTGGTCTTACTACAGTTTTATAAAATTTACCCTTAATTTTGGATGGGATTTTTCTATCGCATAACACACCAGAAGCATTTCTCCATTTTACCCAGCCTGCTTGAATCCTGCTAATAACGTCATTATCTATTTCGCCATCATTTTGTATAATTGATCCAAGATATCTAAAGCGCTCACTCTTCTTGACAATTTGATCACCAATTGTCACATCTCCAATATAAGTATTTCTTTCTTGACTAAATGTGCACTCCATATATTCAGTTTTTGATCTACTGAGATGCAAACCTTTAGATTCTAGAGCATTCCTCCAAAGCTCTAGTTTCGCTTTAGCTCCCTCTTTAGTTTTCTCAATAAGGACAATATCATCTGCGAAGAGCATACACCAAGGCACTTCATCTTGGATATGTCCAATCATGACTTCCATAATCAAAGCAAAAAGATACGGACTTAAAGCTGAGCCTTGGTGTAATCCAACTGTAATAGGATATTATAATATTAAGTAATAAATAATTTTTCAATTTAGCTTCTCTTTATCTTCAAGGCTTGCTCATTAATCTTAATCACTCCAACACTTTTCTCAAACTTGATTTACTCTCCAAGCTCTTTTTACTTTAACCATTGTGTGAAGCATCAAGTTAGTCATAAAATACAAAGCCTATACACATTAAACTCAAAATAGCATTAGTTGCCAACTAACTTAGGCATGATGACAAACATCAAAATATATGATTATAACATAATCACAATGGAAGAACCAACAAGAACTACCATATACAAACATGTACATGACAGTTGAAAAAATATGCGAATGACAATTTAAGCTAGAAAGTAGCATTACTTGAAGAAAGAGAATGATATCATAGGGCCATGCAAATGTAGGTCCCAGTATTTTAATTTTGAATCAGAAAGGGCTACCTAGACAGCCATTAGTACATATAAGCGCTTGTGGAGAGGAACAAACACTTTCATAGGTGAAAAATGAGAAAGGTTGACAGAAACAAAGCACCTGAACACAATATCAGCAGTTCCCGGCTGTAGAGGCAATGAATTTCCCCTCAAAAGCTTCATAATCTTTTCCACAAGCTTAACATCATTGTTCTTCTTAGCATGTACCTGCAGAAAAATTCAAAGGAGGAATTCTCTAAAATGGAAGGAAAAAGTATCCAGATTCAAAATTACCAGCAGACAATGAGCAGAAGCAATTGTAGGAGTTAAACCGTACATATTATGCTTACACAGCACCTTCATCCCTGAAAGCACATAAAAATATTAACGTCAAAACAATTAGTAAAAGAAACAGCAGGTCCGTATTTAGGGCTAGCCTCTGGATTAGACCAACTGTTTTATAGAATAACTTTAAATAATACAAAAAAGAAAAAAGCATGAGGAATTCCAACCAAGCTCTTAAAAGACCATTGGACAAGTTGTTTCAAGTTTCAACATGGCTAACGAGTTCCATTATAATATCAAACTACTAAAAACCATTATACTTAGAAATAACTAAGTCGAAAAAAACAAATATATGCTACTAAGTTTAAAACTAAAACATCTGACAAATAAAAATGAAACCTAAAAAATAGAGAAAAGAAAATTCAGTAAAATAAATTTGAATAGAACTTCTGATATTCTTGATTAGCCTGAAATGTCATCGTAGCATACCATAATGAAGGGCATCAGAATGAACACAAGCCTCTGTCACTTTTAAGCATAGATGGCAATTAAAATTTGCATGTATCCGTAAGCTTGACAGCCTCTGCAATAAAAAAAAGAAGCCTGTTAATTGGAGTTTACATGGAAGACTTCTCTGGCTGCATTCTTTTACCAGCAACCAAAGCGCATTACCAAGAAAGCTGTGTATGCTACAACACTGACAACATAAAATTTGTAGACACTGACAATTATATAGAAGGGACGTAATCTTGTACTCCACTTTTCCATTGTTCACTTGGTACCCAACTTATGGTTAAAAGAACATATATACCCCTTCAAGAAAAAGAATGTATATGAATAAACCTGAAAAGATCATGATTGGATAATTTAAAAATAAGTGAAAGAGATGTTTTACAACTATAAACCAGGAAGCAGCATAAGTAGCCACCACAGCAGAATTCAGACCTCTCTTATGCTTAGAATGGGTGAAACTTAAAAGTTTGAAATTGATAGTCTATACCAGACAAAATATCAAATGCATACAATGAATTTCAAAGAAAAAATCAACTTAATAAGGGCTAGGGGGAGAGTAGCCTAAATAGCAGAGAAGTACTTACAAATACACGGAGTCTCTTTAGTATTTTAAACAAAAGCATTATGTCCTCTTCATTAGTGCATTTTCCAATTAGTGACCATAACCAGGCATTTGGTGGCATGGTTTTAGCTTCCACAGAATTTAACATCTTTTTGTAAAGCTCCTCCACAGTCTCTGCAATCAATCAAGGGATAAAATCAACAACAAAGTATTAGAACAGTTACATGAGAAACAAAGGCTTCCCAATGACAACATCTGCTCTGATAGGCAAATCAAAACAACAAACAACAACAACAAGCCCTAATTACAAACTAGTTGGGTCAGCAACATGGATTGCTCTTTCTCCATTCAGCTGTATATGAAAAAACTCTCTGTGAGCCAATGTGATTCAATTTTTATGACTATCTCAAGTCATTTCTAGCCTATCTCTTCCTCTTTTCTGATCGTTCACCCTTCCTAATTCATATTGATTTCTAACATCCTTCAATATTTTAGTCAAAGCTTTCTTTATAGACCTTAGATTGACAAACTGTTTTTTAAGTTGAAAAGTAGACTTTGATATCTTTCCAACAATATATAATTTGGTGGATTTTGATTAATGTGTTGATAGCATAATTACTTTTAAAGTGATACATATCTAAGATTTCAGCTAGCCATTATTTTTAAAGTGATATTTCCAATCAGGGAACACTTTTCCATCTCTGCTGAGTGTTTTAGATCCTCCATTTATATGGAATGCCCTATAATGTTGAATGACATAAGATTGAATTTGCATCAAATTTGTGAAAATTTTAAAGAACTTCTTATTATTAATCATCCTTGGTGAGAAGAGTTTTGTGTGTAATCGCATGCTTGTTTGCTCAAGCTCTTCATACTTTTATTGGCGGATCTTGGTGATATTGTAGCTTATTTTTCTTGATCAATTTGTATGATATTTCTCTCTTGTATTTTCTTTTATCTTTTTAGAGAGGAAAGAGATTTGATGTATGAAAACTTTCTATGTGAGGCCACTTCACCTTTTGTGTGAGACTCTTCACCTTTTGTGTAAAGAGTTCTTCTGTGGACCTTCTGTGTGAGCATAGCTGTATGAGCCTCTAGGTGCAGATTTTTGAGCGAAATATTATAACATGTTTCCTATGTGATAATAAAAAGTTTTGTCTCCAAGTGAGACGGGTTCTACACATGTAAGCATAGGGTATATTTATTTTTCTTATTATTACAAATGCCTTTTTGTGTAGTGTAAAACAATTTTCATCTTATATATATATATATAT
>JAEMOT010001202.1:35848-45969 GCA_019297695.1 Apostasia ramifera
ATATATATATATATATATATATATTTTCTATTCACCTACCTTTGAGACAATGCCATGGATCCTACACAATCTTAATAGGGAACTACTTGGCAAGTATACTGCTAAATATCAACTTCAAAAGTAGAAGATTTGCTCTAAAAATTGGGAGGATATTACAAATTAAGTTTGCCTCCATGTGGACTATGCCTTTGAAATAACTTCAACGCAGTTTTAGTTAGATCACAAGCCAATCTCAGTAGGGGAACTTCAAAAAACACGCAAGATCCTACCTCTGCAAATTAAGACAAGCTTTCTAATCTCAGGGCTTGTATGATCCAAATGTATAGTTTTCAAATGAAATTTGTATTGCATACTGAATTAAATTTGGATGAAATAATAATTAAGTTGTTGGATAATATTTTAGGATATAGATATGTAAATATATGGGTCGTGTTAAGGTGTGATGGCCCGATCAGCAGTACAGCTCAATGCAGTAGAAATTATGGATCAGAAGGCTTCGCTACTAATTAATGTCACAATGGATGATTAAAACTTTTAATTATTATTAACTATACATAAGTTTCAAAATAGGTCACATAGAATTTAAATTAATCAACTTTTAGTCAAATCAGATAGTTCAAATTAAGGTTTGAATAAGTATATAATTCCCATAACATATATATATATATATAAGTTTCAAACTAAATCAAGAGTATATCTATAATTTCAAAAGTCTATCACTAAGCATAAGCTTACACAAAAACATATCTTAAACCCAATATAATAAAGACTACTTCTGGACTATAACAAACATATACAAATAGAAGTTTCATACTTCACACATAAATAGTGTCCTACCCATACAAAAGAGTTCACTTAACAACTTAAAAGTTGGCATTTAACATAAGACAGTTTCAACTATCAAACACTAAATGCAACTAGCTCACGTCATTGTCCATGTTCTTCCATCTCATTTGAGATTGTGTAGTGGTACCTGTCATAATAAGCATCATCCATTCGACCCCAAATAAAATAGGTTCAATCGATGTTTACGACTAATTATGAATAAATTTTTACATTGAGCCTAGCTTAATTTGAATAAATTAAAATAATTTTATTTCAACTTGATTTCAAATTAAGGTCCCATTTGTCTAGAAGTTTAAAATTAACCTGGTTTAATTTTAACCAGGCATATCACATCACACTTAAAATTTAATATTAAAAAATAAATTTATTTCACATCCTACACATATTACTAAAAATAATAACTAACTTATATCACATCCCTCACATATTCCAACATAATAACTAACTTTATATCACATCCCTCACATATCCCAATATAATAACTAATTTTATTTCACATCATTCACAACTTTCAATAAAAAAATATCTATATCCAAATTTAATTTTAACCTTCTTAAATTTAACCTTACAAACAAACACACCCTAAATGATTAAATCTAACTAATTATATACATTTTAATTAAATATTAATTATTTAATATAACAATTATATTTTACTTATATAAAAATATATAAATATAAATATAATTATAATTATACATGTATTAGTATTATATTCTCTTTATATAATCTATTTTTTAATAAACTCTATATTATCTATGATAAATTATTTGTATACATAAAATATTAGAAATATATTTCTTAAAATTTTAAATATGCACAATTATTCAACTTAATTTCAAGCCAGTTATCCTCGAGTCTCTAAAAATAATGAAGTCAATTTTAAATCAAGTAAATATGAGTAATGTTTTAATTTTGAACAAAATTGACAGTACTATAAAATTAAAAAACTTATAATATATTTTTTAAATAATTATTGTTTAAATTTCAAAAATATACCAAAAATTAATTTAGATGCTTAAAAATTTTTACAAGGAGAAAAAATTACTATTAATAAAATTAAATTTGATAAGAAAATTTTTAAAAAATTTTATAAACATATCTTAAAAACTATTTAATTATATAAGTAGTTTTTACTTTTATTGAGTTATTGAAAAGAAAATTTTTTTGAATGAAGTATATAATTTCATAAGTGATTGCATTAAATATATATAATATTATTTATAAAAAATAAATTACATAATTACTATTTATTGTCAATTATTATAATATAAAATTTTTATTTAAAGGTGTGTACGTGAGAATATTACTTACTTAACTAAATAAAAATTACTTATGTTTTTTTAAATCAAAGTGATTTACAAACCCAACCTAGCTCTAGTATACTATATGTAATAGTCTAGCTATGCATTTTGATATATCCCAAATATACAAAACAGTTATGTGCTCTAAATATAACAAACATATATATGTAACATTGAATATATATAAAAATAATAAACAAGCACATAGCAGAGTAAATAAACTGTAAATTTATAATTATAACAAGTCAATTAAATAACATAATATAAAAGAGATTCAAAGTAATTGTCTTTCCATGATCACTGCTTTTGAGCATTCTAACTATATTTAATTATATTCTTTGTATATGTCAACACGTATTTAAATGTAAGATTATAAAATTACTTACAATAATCTTCAATTTCTTAAAATATACAAAAATATTAAATATTTGAAACTATGAAAAATATCATACATCTATCATTTATTAATTTTAATTTTAATTTAATAATATTATTACTTTTATTTATTTTTAATAAATCTATAAATAAAAAATTCCGTACAATTATTGCACGGGATACAATGCTAGTTGCTACAATAAGAGAACATATCCCACATAATGTCAAGTATGTTACAGATGCAAGTAAAATGTCATATATAACTATTTTCTTTAAACTTATCACTTCTATTATTATGGGCCTGATTTCTTGGATTATGTCTCCTCTACCCTTTTGCATGGACCATAGTCACAACAAACTATAGTCACTTTCAAATTATATAATTCATAATTACAATGAACTGCAATCACTTCTCACTCAAATATTTCACAATCACATATTCACATCTCAGCTCGAGTTACGGTAAGGACATAATACCTCAAGAAACCTTTACTTTATTATCCATCATCGTGTTTTAAACCATCAAATGTGAATCACATTGTCAAGTTACTTCACAAGCCTATGAACTTGCTTTTAAATCAATATCAATTGCTTCATTTTGCTAGCCCCCTAGGCTTAGCCATTTAAGCCAAACAATAAATGAGTAAATGCCACTTTAATCTAACTTAACAATCACAAGTAATATCATGAATCGCAACTAGTATCAATCCCAGTTGGTCTTTTAAACATGAACTATCAAAATTACATACAAACCATCTAAGTCTTTTTACTGTAGCTATTTCTCCACAAGTATAAAATTTTCATAAGTATGCTTAATTCCACCAAAAGATGCACGTCCATGTGCTTTGCTAATCAATCAAAATATTAGAACTCATTTATCACAGGTTTACATAAGTTTTCTAATTTAAAAACAAGCTTAAATTCCAGAGAAAAATATAAACAAAATCTGCACAACAATTCCAGCAATCTACTTATCTATCATCCTGATTCCGTTTTCTAGTCATGAAATAAAAATAATTAAATTCTATTCTTTTAAAATATGCAAGAACATAAAGTATATGCATAAGATAAAATGAGAATACTTAATTATGAGTCTATGACAATTCTATTAAGGTTACTAAATTAAAATTTAACTTGCAAACAGGAAGACAAAAATAGAAACGACATTCTCCATAGGTTACTTTTGTAAGTTGTTTCAGGTTTTAACTTTCAACTAAATACCAAGATTAATCCACTTAGTATTATCATTTCAATTATGTATGATTTCTCTTAAAAAAAATGTATGATCGCATTATAGGCATAACGAGGACTCTACAACATAAATTTCATGAATTTCAGAGCACAATTAATCATTTAAACAAATCAATTTGCCAATTCATACCATTACTAACTATAGCTCAAATTAGCAAGTTAATCTACTAGAATTTCAATTTAATACGCCTACTAGTGCCTATCTTGGGTTGGCCATAGAATTGCAAGAAGCTCCTCTCCTCCAATTGAAATGATTAAGAAGAAAATGCAAGAAAGGAAACTAGATGCAAGCTATCAACTTCAAGGATCCTTCAAGCAAGTAAGGCAAAAAAAGGTTCTACTTCACCTCTCCCCCACCTCTCTCTCTCTCTCTCTCTCTCTCTCTCTATTTCTCTCTATTCCACCTAAGTTTCCAAGGACCACCAATCCTCTTAGGTTCTCAACCTCTACATTTCAATCGATCCTCAACTCTCTTTAATAATCCAACTCGAGATACACACGCTCATTTCTAGGTTGTCACATAAAGTATCACCAACTAGACACCACTATATTGAAGAGAATGAAAATAACTTCATTTAGGGAATGTGATTTAACTCTTAAATTGTTAAGCATGATGATTAATATGCAACTTGTTAGCAAGGAGATAATATACTTCACCATCATGGAATCATCTTTTAGTGGCTTATATACAGGACAAGGTTTAAGAAACTATTACCTGTTATAGAAAATTGCATTAGGCCACCAAAAAATAGGAGCACAAAAAAACTACTTAGCTATCAAACTTTAGTAAAATAATAAAATTTTGAACATGCTTTCTTTCACACAGAATGAGCCAGATGGTGAAAAGGCATTCCATGAACTATTCAGACTTACACCGCAATAAAAAATCATGTTAGAACCAGAATTTGAAACATCCAAATGAAGAAGCAAACATAGATTATAGGAAATGAAATTAACTAAAAAAGGACCTAGAGAAGCATCATTTCCTTCATTGGCTTGTGTTGAAAAATGAACAATCGCCATGGAAGAGGATCGCCATTGTTGGGAAGCAAGCATTACAAGTGCTGCTTTGGTATTATTTCCTATGAGTAGTGGAAAACAAAAAAGCAACAATAATAAGAATCAGTCAACCCACCAGATTTTATTAGATATTGCTACATGAACTCACTGTAAAACCCTAATTAATCTCTATATAATCACCAATGGGATGTCGCATGATGTTTTCCAAATGAATGCAACAGACAAAACTTGCACAGTAAAAATTAGGCAAAAAAGATGTGGCAAAAACAATACCGAAAGGAGAAGAGGAAAAGCTCCTTGCCCATGATCCTTGGACGAATGTGAAAGGAGCTCCCCTTGTAGTCTCAAGTAGATCGCCGAATAGCGTTATCTCTGACCCCAAAAGTGTCGGAACACGTCGAAAAATGGTAGAAAGACACCGGACGCTGCCAAACATCGGCATTGCTTGTCGGATGCTGCTACGAAGCAGGGAAGCCTGGGAGAGCAACTTGTGAGTCTATAAGCACTCTCTGGCTATTATAGGGTTGTTAGGTACTTACTACATCATTTTCTACATGTAAAAAACTAAAATGAAACTTTTAAAGAAAAAAATGAAACCTTCATTATAAAATAATAAGAAATAGGATAAATTACATGTAAGTCTCTAATTTTAAGTCATAATACCACAAAGGTTTATAATTTTAAATTTAAACAGCTAGGTCCTTCAGTGACGTAATATATTAATTAAGTTCTTTTTCTAATTTTTTATTATAAATTTGTTTAAATACTATTTTTACCTCTCTCTTTTCTCTTCTCTCTCCTTGGCAAGTTGATGTAGTGGGAAAACCACTGATTATATATTTTTAAATACGAACAATGCAATATTTATGCTCTTGACTGAGGAGACTAAATTAGCCTTTCTCTAATTATACTATTTGCATATTCACATAGGTTATATAGATTTCATGGAAGATTAAAGATGTTTGAAATAAATTCAGAAACTCGAGCATATAATAGACAGAAGCATATTATGTTATTAAGAGATTAACCAGTTTGCATCCACTTGAATTAACCTAAGCATGTAAAGCATTCAATGGAAGAATTAACGCAAATAATTAACAGTAGGGCGGGCCCATATATTAAATCAAGATGATGAACTGGAAGATAATAATAAAGCAAGCTCTATTTCAATCCCAGTTTATCCCAGCAAGCCAAAGATGTGGACTGAATTCTGCAGTAGGACAGTGCAATGGACATCAAATACGACAATTTGGGATAAATCCAAATTCATTTAATAGAAACTAGATTGCAGCTTGGACATCCAAATCAAGTTGAACATTAAAATGATAATAACAAACTTCATAACTACAAGTAAACAATATCAAGCAGGAAAACCAGAGAAGTTGGAACGCTGAACAGAGAATTGAAAACGATTAACAGTGAAAAAAAAAAACCTATGAGATAACCCAGGAACAGAAAAAAAAAAGAAGATCCCAAAACCCAAATGAACCTCAAGTCTCTGAGATGGTCGCAGCGAATTGCCACTCCAAGCTCCAATGGTGGCTGCAGCCCACTGCGCTTCCAACCAAACCGACGCACCCTTTGTGCTAAATCGGCAAAATCACTGAAGAAGACCTCTTCTCAGCACAATCACATGAAAATCACACACAACATCATCGTCGTCATCGTCATCATCATCATCATCGAGCCTCCGAGAAAGCTTTATAGAGAAATACCCTTGCTCTGGAAGATGGAGATCGTGCAGCGACGGTCTGCAGTTCCAACGGCTCACGCACGTCCGCGAGCTTGGGGAAGAAGGGGATGACTAGCGACGTGGTCGCGTCTCACGCGGCGTGAGGGAAGGCGAGGTCCGGCCTACCGACGAGTTCGGCGATTGCGAATAGGAAGAAAGCCCGATCTCCCTAGTGTTATTTATGATTTAATTTGATGTAAACTTGCAGGCGAGGCCCTCTGTTTCTGACCCATTCACAATTAAGGCCAAACTATTTATATTTCGAATTAAATCTGAACTAAATTGAATCCAACTTGAACCAAGCTGAATCTAATTGACTCAAATTGATTCTTAACTTAATTACAGAACACACCATGGGCATACCCACTGTTAAGACGGGAAACAATCAATGAGTTTTTATGTGGAAAACTGACTGGCGGAAAAACTACGGCTCCTTTTCGAGGAGGCTTGAAATGTCACTAGAAATGTCTTTGTTTGGATTACAGAGTATTCAAAAAGGTTTTTTTTTTATTTTTTCTAGCCTTTCTCACAAGGCTGTGTACAGGAAGTATATATATACTCCGGGCCTATTATGCTAGTCACTTCCAGCCGAATAATCTATAGCCCTAGTGACGGCCCAATTAATGCCTGCGGACAGCTAGTACATGACTCCTGCTGTACGGCGTGTCAGCGGTTGCGATCTGTCGGCGGGAAAACCGCTTCTTCCACCAGAGCAGTACGACTCCCAACGGTTAGATGTCACGTCGGATGCTACCTCTCGGGATGCTACCTTTTCGGCGTCTGTTGTTCGGGCTGATACCTCTCTTGTTCGACTCGGAGGTCTTGCCTATGTGGACCCTATGTGGACTTCCACGTGGACGGTCCTGATGAGGAAGTGTGGATCCAATTGCAACATGTCCCCCCGATAGTCGTGAAGCGTATTTAATGCGCGCCAGGTTGCCACGTGTACCAGAGTGGCCTATAAATATTTGTGAAACGCCGGTTGAGTCTTCTGTTTGACCAGAGGAGAAACCGGTACGATGAGTCTCTTCTCAGAAATAGCTGATAAACTCGAAGGTAGTAGGCCGGACCAAGTCGATATAAGGCGCACTTCCGTTCGTGAAGAGGCGTCGAAGAAGCCGAGGATTCGTCTTTCCAGCGCAGGGGAAAGCGTACGTATAACATCAAGGTCCTCACTGAATGAGGTACGAACAGCTCCTTCGGTGGGGGCCGCAATCACAGTGGTGGACGACGAAGCGCTGCCAGTCAAGGAAAGTACGGGGGATTTGCCCTCTGCGCCGTCTCTGGAGGTTCGGGAGACGACCTCGGTGGAGCAGGTCAACGTGGCTCCTGTGACCTCCTCTTCGGGCCCATCTGCCAGTCCGGGTCCTTCGTCGGGTCAGAGAGGCTCTGGGTCCATCAGTTCGACTGCGCAATATTTTGCGCGAAACGTCTGCTCTCATCTTGACAAGATCAAGGAGTACGTGGCGAGCAGGGATCAGGCGGCAGTCCTCGAACAGAAGGCGGCGATCCTCGAACAGAAAGCGGTGGCTTCTGAGCTGAAGATGGAGGAAATTCTCTCTCTTCTTCGGAGACTGGAGTCGTCTGAGGCGGAGAAGACGATTGTTGATTTGGAGTCGAAATGCGGCCGTCTTGAGAACGACCTGGAGGCGGTGACCGCCCAAGTTGAGGAGCTGATGAGGGAGAGGGGGGCGTTGATGTCCCGGATCGAAGAGCTGGAGGAAGAAAATCGTCGTCGAAGAGAGTTTGCCCGGACTGTTCGGGATCTGCTCGCAGTGTGAGAGTTGGGATTTTCTTTGTAACCTTCTTCTCTCTCTTTTTTTTTTTTTTGAATATGTAAAAGTTAATTCAAATGGAATGTTCGTGATATGTGTCTCTTGCGATGTGATTTGTTTTGAGAATAACGAGGTGTGGTTCGCGCCCAAAATGTACACGTTTGAAATTTTGGGCGGCTAAGTGTCAGTCCTCGGGGATCAGGATCGGGATCGTCGGATCAGGGACTATAAATATATAAAGAGATGAGGGATTGAGGACCGACCTATTTGCCTCTTTCGCTTGCTCCTTTATTTCTCCCCCTTTTCTAAAAAAGAAAATGGTTAAGAAATCACGCAGCAGAGTGACGGATATGTGGGTTGACTACCATGCTCTTCGGGGTGAGCTTTGCATCTTACCGTCGCATACTTTCGAGATGGAGGTGCTGCAAGTATGGGGAGGGGAACCAGAGGTCGGTTTGGAGTACCCATTGGAGACGGGGAATTTCACGGCGCCGCCGGAAGGGAAGGTGGCAGTGTGTCTCCATCATCTTCGTGGAGGGCTTTTCCTTCCTTTTCAGCCGGAGTTCGTGAATGTGTTCAATCATTTCGGCATTGTCCCCATGCAGCTCCCGCCGAACGCCGTTACTATGATCTACTGTCTTGCCAAGGAGTTGCGGCGTCGGCAGATTCCTTGGGACGTCGAGATCTTTAAGGCGGTTTTTCGGTGGGAGGCGAATCCCCGATTGCATGGATGCTTTGTTTTCAAAGGTAGGTATTGCCAGGTGTTTAGGGTGAGGGACACCGGTTTTGCCGACTGGTACAAGAGGTTCTTTTTCGTCGAACTTCGCGGGGTAAGGTTTGGCGAGCCTCGAGTAGGTGAAGCGAGGTTCCTGGGGGAAGGAATTGGTTTCGAGGACCCTCATTTTCGGGAAGTTGACGAGATCCGAAAAAGGGTTCACGATGCCGAGGACTATTTCCGTGAGCTCGAGGCCGACGTACAAGAGTATACGGGTGAGTTTTGGCAAATTCGTGTTTCTTTTTATTTTTGATGCGGATGATGATTTTGTTTTTCGATTTGTGTTCCAGGCCAGCCGGGACTAGAAATGGGGTGGTTCCGACTCCGGCAGAGAGGGAACAAACGGGTTCCCCATGATCGTCCGGGCCCTTCTCGGCTTCCGGCGAAGAGGAGGCATACCGAACCCGGAGCTCTGGGTGAGGGGGGGTCGGTAGCGCCTCAATCTTCTGGAGAGGGAGAGGATGACTTGGCGTACATCGACGAGGTTCAGGTCAGCGATGATCCCGAAGATCTTCCGGAAGGACATCAAGGAGAGGTAGGGTCGGGTGTTGAAGCGTCGGATGCTGCCGGCCAAAGTGTCGAAGAGCCTATAGGAGGTGTTCGAAGAGGAGCTCCACGAACTATCCCCGAAGGGAGGCCGGACTCGGTGACCAGATTGGGCGCCAGGGCTGCCGATTTGGTGGAGCAACTCACTAAGGGGGCTATGGCGCAAGAGAGGAGGGCGAAAGAGAATGAGCTTCGGTACCTGGAGTCAGAGCGTCAGCGTCTTCTGGCTGAGAAACGTCTCCGTTCGGCGATGCGGGGCCTGGAGGAGTCCAGCCGTCGTGAATCCGAACTTCAGAAACTCCTAGAGGGGGCGTTTGATGAGTCCGAACGGAGCCGTGAGCAGGGGGTTTTGGAGTTCCGGCGATCTCTTGAATTTAAGGCGTTCATAAAAGGGGCGTTGGAGGACTCAGTGGATATGTTCGGCTCCGTTCTTCTCGATCGGGGGTTGGTTAGCCGCGAGGATCTAGAAGGGTTGGATATGAACGAATGTATCCTTT
>JAEMOT010001202.1:56533-102644 GCA_019297695.1 Apostasia ramifera
GCTGCTGGTCAGCGCTCACAGAACAAGGCTAGCGCGGGCTCGCAGGCATGGCGCGCTAAACGAGGTCGAGTGGAGCTGTGTACCCACATCGACGTAGTCAATGCAGGCGCGTTGTTGGTGATGTGGAAATTTGGCGACGCGATTACATCGAACCGGAGTCGGCAAGCTAGATCTGGAGGGGAGGCGCTGGAGCGGGTGGAGTTTAGGGATTCTCACCCAAGGCCCAAGCCCTTCCCTATCCAGGATATCGATTCATTCCAGAATCAAATAATCCCAAGGGAAACATAAATCAGATTTATTCAGCATTAAGGAAAATAAGAGTAATAGGGAGGCGTTTATATAGGCCTCCATACAGACTGACTCAATAAAGAAAAATACATAATATAATAAATTCCTCACACAAACGAGGAAATACTTTATAACATGCCAAAAATAATGATCACTGAAATAGAAACAACTAATACAAAATAAATGCGAGAAATAAAATCATCCCAAAATGGAATCTCCAATCAATCAGAATAAATAGGAGATTTCTAATCCATCGAGTCAGCGATCCACAGCATCCATCTTTCCAAATCCGTCCTAATACTCAATCAATCCAGATCGAAGCAGTATGGCTAGATCTCGGTCGTCGACGGTAAACTCTGCCAGGAATGAATCGACGGTCGATCGTGGTGTCCCCACCACTTTCTCTTAGGATATCACTCGGCGATCACTCTCCGCCCACTTCGGCTATCGGCGTCATAGGCCCACCAGCTTCCCCTTAGTTCGTCCTCGAACCACATTGTACTGCGGAGGATCGGCTTTGATACCATATTATAATATCCCGTGATCTCAATGTAGAGGTATTGTTCTCTTTAGCTTTAGAAAAATTACATAACTTAAGTGCTTCCTAGAAAGTCACTATCCTAATACTACTCCAGCTCAAGTACACTTAACTATAGAGTTTTTCATCATTAGCCTCACAATTTTGCTTAAAAAGTCACCTCTACTATTTGAGATCACGTTATCAACTTATACAGCTCAAGATCTCCCTCCATTTTTGATGTGAGACTACTCATTCTTGTGCCCCTCTTATCACTCATTATTTGGCCTAGAGCCTGCCAGGAGACGTACTTTATCTCAGTGATTTCTTTCTCTTAGGACATCACCTGATGATCACTCCCCGCCCTCTTCGACCATGGGCATCACAAGCCCACTAGCTTCTGCCTGATTCGTTCTCGAACCATATCGTACTACGGGAGGTAGGCTTTGATACTATATTATAATCTCCCGTGATCTCAATATATTAGAGGTATTGTCCTTTTTTACTTTAGAAAAATTGTATGACTTGAATGCTTCCCAGAAGATCACCCATCCTAGTGCTACTCCAGTTTAAGCACGCTTAACTATAGAGTTTTTCATTATTAGCCTCACGGTTTTGCCTCAAAAGGCACCTCTACCATTTGAGATCATATTATCAACTTATACAGCTCAGGACCTCTTTCTATTTTTGATGTAGGACGATTCATTCTTGTGCCTCTCTCACCACTTATTATTCGTTCTAGAAGTTTGCCAGAAGTCGCACTTTGCCTCAGCGATTTTTTTTTCTTAAGATATCACCCGGCAATCACTCCTCACCCTCTTCAGCTATGGGCATCACATTGAATCTATATAATAAGATACATATGATTCAATAAATAAAAAAATAATCTAATAATAACCTGGTTTCGCTCGAATATGAAAATCATGTTAATACATTTACTAATGACCAAAACGCCCTTATATCATACTTGATCTCCCCTTCTCTCTTCTTACCCCTCTGCTAACCTCATGAGGAAAGAGGAAGGCAGGGAGGGACAAAAGAGGAAAGCAGAGAAAGAAGAAATGATAAAGAGTTAAAGAAAGAGAGGGAAAGGATTAGGCAGCCAGTCCATCTCTTTCTACTTGCTCCCTAGTCGGAGGAGGAAAGAGAAAGGAGAGAAAATAAAGTTAGAGAAAGAGAGGAGAAAGAAGAGAGAATAGAGAGGAAAGAGAGAGTAGGGTAAGAAACGAAAAGCCAGTCCATCCCTTTCTGCTTGCTCTGTGATAAGAATAGGAAAGAGAGGAGAGAGAAAAAAAAATTAAAGAAAGAGAGGAGAGAGAGAAAAGAGGGGAAAGAAAAAATAAAGAAGAGAGGAGAGAGAGAAGAGAGAGGGAGATTATTGGAGAGAATAGAGAGAAGAGTAAAAATATTATTTTAAAAAATTAATAATTTTTTTTAATAAAAATAATTGATATATTATATTTCATTTAGGAATATGAATATTAAAATTTTAAAATTATAAATCTGTATGATATTATACCATAAACTCAAAACCTAAATGTAATTTATCCTAAAAAGTAATAATAAATTAATTTTATCATATTTTATATAATTTGTAATATAAAGAAGATTTATTTTACTTAACATATTATATTATTTTTAATATAATATTTTATTTTATTTTATTTTATTTTATATCCTATATTTTTAATATAATTAATTTAATTTTTCAAATAATTTTTATAACAGGACCAAATACATCTCTTTATTAAATAAGTTATAGTTTACCTTAACGTATATATACAATGAGAAATAAAATTAACCATATTAAAAATTATGTAGATACAAAATAAAATTAACTGTTATATTAAAAATAAAATAAAATATGAAACAAGTAAATTTATTAAATTATAATTTATTATTATTACCAATGTTTTATAAAAAATTAATTATTTTGGTCTTGATGTCATATGACCAAAATAATGTAAGGACTAAATATGAGGTTCAATTGATTAAGCATTTGGTCAACACAAATAGTGCTAATGAGCTAACCGAGATGGCTAAAATCTTTAGGATAATTTCATTCAGACCTCTAAGGTAGAACCTTGATTTCATACAAGCATACAAAAATGAAAATGTGTCATTTAAGTCTTTCATATATAAAATATTTTTCACATGGATCCTTTTTAATGAATTTTATTAAATATAACCATTATTAATAATAAATTATTTATATATACAATAAGTAAATTCATATGTCATAGATGAAATGCATATAAAATACAATACATATATACTCCATTGAATATACACCAATAGATAGACAACATATAACTTACTGGTTAGAGGTACCTGACATCTTCGAAAGAGAAATAGATGCATATCTTAGCTAAGATTTTATTCTCATATATAAATCTTGTCATGAGCTATATAAAATGACTTCTAACATAAAAAAAGTCTACCAATTTGATGAGTTACGATGATCATATATCATACTAGGGATTAATCCAATAATTTACTTGGCTAGGCTTCACCGTATTTTTGAAATAAAAAATAAATAATAATTGTAGATATAAAAAATGAATATGCTCCATGCATTAGTCCAAATATTTCTCTTTCAATATATAACATTCTTAAATTATTTATTCACCAACAATCATTATATAGCTCATGAATAAAATCCAAAATTTCAATAATCATATTAGCACTAGTACAATATATGTATTTTACGACACATTTATAACAACGGTTAAAAAGAGAAATCGCTGCAAAAACTTTCCGACAAAATATTATACGACGGTTGACAATGTGAACTGCTGTAGATAGCGGTTCCCTTAAGCAACCACCGTCTAAAGTCAGTACTTTAGAGGGCAGTTGGAAGCTTTAACCGCCCTGTATACCTCGGTCGACCTGAAAAAATCCCCCAAGATGACCAAAGTTTCTGTTGAGGGTCGCTGCTGAAGGTCGAGCTGAGGTCGACCCAGAAAATCCCCCGTAGACATACTTTAGACGGCGGTTGACACAGTCAACCGTCGTCTAAAGTACTAGGTTTAGATGGCGGTTGACACCGCCAACCGCCATCTAACGTATAGACGGCGGCTGACGATAGTACTTTAGACGGCGGTTGACTCGCTCAACTGCCATGTACAGTTTAGGTTGACCTGAGATCGACCTGGAAAAATCCCCCAAGATGACCAAGGTTTCTGTTGAGGGTCGCTGCTGAAGGTTGACCTTCAAAATCCACTTTAGACGGCGATTGCCGCAGTCAACCACCGTCTAAAGTGGTAGCCTTAGACGGCGGTTGACTCATGCCGTCTATAGTACTCCATATATACACAGTTTTGGCTCATTTGGCTCATTTCTTTCAAACAAAAAACCCTAGATCTCTCTAAGCTTGAGTTTTTGAACGTCGCGACGCGAGGGTTGCTCGTCGCCGGTGGACTTCACCTAGCCGGATCAAGCTGCGCACGTCGATCTCCTCTTCCATCTTCCTCTTATTTGGCTGCTTTTCCCCCATACCTTCGCCGACGCTGGATCTAGCTGCATTCGAGGCCCTACTCCCTCACCGACATCGGCGGACGCTAGATCTAGCCACATTCGCTTTCTACACCCTCACTAACGCCGGATCTATCCTCGTCGCGGGCCTACACCCTACTCGATGCCGGATCTAGCCGCATTCGCGGCCCTACTCCCTCGCCGACGCCGGCCGACGCCGGATCTAGTCACATTCCCGACCTTACACCCCCGCCAAAGTCGGATCTATCCTCATCGCGGCCCTACACCCTACCCGAAGCCGGATCTAGCCGCATTCCCGGCTCTACACCCCCGCCGAAGTCGAATATAGCAAATATCACCTTCTTCCACCACTTTCTTCTTCTTCTTCTTCTTCATTTTTTGTTTTTGGCCGAAATATTTGGATTCAAAAATTTATTTCTTAAGGTAAATCTATTTCTTTATTTTTTTAATTTTATTATTATTTTTTCAGGTTGATTGCAAAATATTGGTATTCAGAAATTTCAGCTATAGTTTCTGCTTAATTTCACATAAGGTAAATAATAGTTATTCTGTTTTTTTTTTCAATTTATTTATATATTTATTCTGATGTATAAGTAGAATTTTTTTAATATCTAAGCTGAATTTATCCTACACATTAATTATATTATGCCTTATCATATAGGTAGTTATATATGGATCGATCTTGGATTAAAATGAATAGACGATCATTTGAATATGATAATGGAGTAAATTTCTTTATAGATTTCGCACTGAAAAATGAATGCTTAGTTAATGGCAGATAAGATATCCGTGCTTGAGATGTGGAAATATGAAATTATTTGAAGCCAATATTGTGAAAGATCATTTATTTTTTCATGGATTTGATGAGACTTATGAAATATGGATTTGGCACGGTGACTCAATAAGAAATGAAATGAATAATATTAGGAGAAGTACATCATTTACATGTGCAGATGCTAATGTTAACATTAACAATACAGTCGAGAAAGTTAGAATGGAAGATCTAGTTTGGGATATTGAAAATAATTTATCAGAAGCTTCAGAACAGTTTGAAGAGTTGCTTGAAGAGGCTAAGACTCCATTATATCCTAGCTGTAAAAGTTTTACTAAACTTTCCGCACTAATGTGTTTGTTTAACTTAAAGGCAGCAAATGGTTTAAGCAACAAGTGCTTTACAGAGTTGCTTATTCTTATAAAAGATATGTTATCAGCTCCCAATTAACTTTCGAATTCAACTTACAAAGCAAAGAAAATGCTTCGTAAGTTAGGAATGCATTATGAAAAAGATCAATGCATGCCCTAATGATTGTATTTTATATCAGAATGAGTTTAGTAAATTAGAACAATGTCCAGAATATGGGAAATCAAGGTGGAAGCTGTGTGCAGATGGCGTTAAAGAAAAATATGATATTCCAGAAAAAGTTTTGTGGTATTTGCCTCTGATACCGCGCTTTGTAAGGCTATTTCAAAATAAAGAATATGCTAAAAATTTTACTTGGCATGTTGATGGTAAAGGACGTGTATTTGATAGAATGGTGCGACACTCTGCTAATTCATCATAATGGAAATCTTTCAATATTAGATTTCCAAATTTTGCTGAAGATCCGAGGAATTTAAGACTTGGGCTGTGCATTGATGGCTTTAATCCGCACAGTGTTCAAAGTAATTAGCACAGTTGTTGGCCTGTTTTCTTAGTTATTTACAATTTATCTCTCAATTTATGCATGAAACATAAATTTATCATGTTGACTTTGTTGATATCTGGACCGACGCAACCTGAAAATAAAATAGATGTTTATCTAGCTCCACTTATAGATGATCTTAAAAAGTTATGGAAAGAGGGAGTGTAGACATATGATGCTTATTGGCATGAGCTATTTACATTAAGGGCAGCATTTATATGGACTGTGAATGACTATCCAGCCTATGGTAATTTGGTGGGATGTAGTGTTAAAGGTTACTATGCATGTGTTATTTGTGATGATAAGACTAATGCATAGTATTTAAAACATGAAAGAAAATTATATTATATGTGTCACAAAAATTGGTTGCCTCGAGATCATGCGTTTCGCAAAAAAAAGAAAGCTTTCAATGGTAATGCTGAGTTTGAGAAGGCTCCACGCCCACTTAATGAGAAAGAGTTGATACAAGTTTTGAGCACCATAGGTCAAGATCCTCCAAAAATAAATTGTTGAAAAAGAAGATCAATATTTTTTGACCTTGAATATTGGAAATATTTGCATGTACGTCACAATTTAGATGTCATGCATATAGAAAAAAATATTTGTGATAGTATTATTGGTACACTATTAAATACCGTTGGAAAAAGTAAAGATAGTATCAATGTACTATTAGATATGATTAGTATGGGTATTCGACAGCAACTTGCTCCTAAGGTCTATGGCAGTCGAACATGTCTTCCACATGCATGTTATATATTCACGAAAGAGGAGAAGAAGCGATTATATAAGATTTTGTATGAGTTAAAGGTGCCAGATGGTTATTCTTCAAACCTGAGAAGTCACGTAAATCTCAAAGAACTGAAATTAATTAATTTGAAATCGCATGATTGTCACGTATTAATGCAAAATTGTTATCTGTAGCTATCAGAGATAGTTTGGATGATAAACTTCGGAGTGCAATAACGAAGCTATGTTTCTTCTTCAACTCTTTATGTGCTAAAACTGTAGATCCTCTCAAGTTAGATGCACTTCAAGTTTCTATTATTGAAATAATTTGTGAGTTAGAGATGTTCTTTCCACCTTCATTTTTTGATATTATGGTACACTTAACAGTTCATTTAGTAAGAGAGGTACAACTCTGTAGACCTATTTTTTTGCGGTGGATGTATCCTTTCGAGCGATATATGAAAATACTCAAATAATATGTTCGTAATTGTTACAGGCCAGAAGCTTGCATGATTGAGAACTATGTCGCTGAAGAGGTCGTAGAATTTTGTAATGAATACTTACATAATATTAACCCAATTGGAGTTCCTATTGATCATACTGCAGTTGATAAGTATGGAAGAGGCATTACATTAGGAAAGTCTCATGTTGTAGATATTAACATGTTAAGGCAGACACATTTGTATGTTTTGTGTAATTCAGTGGTTGTAGATTCATATATTGAAGAGCACAAAAAATAATTTACGAAGTAAAAATCCTTTAAATGCATGAAATGAGATATGGATTCAGAATAAGCACATCAAAGAGTTCATTGAATAGTTTGACTATCGTATATCTACATTATTATGTGGAATAGAAAGTGCTAATATCGATAAGTCAATGAAGTATTTAGCATTTTTACCAAATCACTGTGTGGTGAAATACGATGGATATATTATCAATGGGTATCACTTTTTCACTAAAAAACGGGATAACAAACGAGTTGTTCAGAATAGCAGGATTTCTTTAATTGCTCAAACAATGCAAATATCAAGTGCAAAGATAAAAATCCCCATATGAGTGATTTGTGCTACTTTGGTGTTATTGAAGAGATATGAGAACTTGATTATATTAGTTTTTGTATTTCATTATTCAAATGCTTATGGGTAAATAATAATGGTGGGAGCAAAATTGATGAGATGGGCTATACATTAGTCAATTTTAATCGGATTGGTCATAAAGATGATTGTTTCATTCTCGCAAATCAAGCTAAACAAGTTTTCTATGTTAAAGATCTTGCTAATCCACAGTAGTCAATCGTCCTTAATCATAAGCCAAAATTTATGATAGATGAAGATAATAATACTACTTACGAAGAGTTGTTTGGATTTACAAATGAACTGCCTATGACTATATATGATAATTCTGATGAGGCTCCTACCTACATAATTGAAGGTGAAGATGATACTGAGTTAGTAAATAAATCTGGAAAGAAACGAAAAAATGAATTGTTAGAAATATAAAGAATAGCAAATGGTAAATTTTTATTATATTTGTAATATTTTTTCTTCTTCTGTAATTTCTCATTGATCAACGTATGTTACTAATATAATTGTAGCTTAATAGCGGACCAATCATCCTCTATAAGCTCGAAGAAAAAAGGCTTGACTCAATTGTTGAAATTGACAACAAATAAAAAGGTTCCTGAAAAAGTAACAATTGAGATAGTCAATGGCTTACCAATACCTGGGAGAAACACAGATCAGTTGATGAGTTATTTGGGAGTCGTAGTTCGACATAAAGCCCCTATCTCATACATTAACTGGCGTCAAGTCCCAGAATCAAATAAACAGTTAATGTGGGAATAAATAACGGTAAGGTATTTTCTTTTTTTTTTAAAAAAAAGTATTTAAGTTGTTAATATTTTTATTAATTTTCTTACAGAATACATTTGATGGAGTGGATAAGCTGCATGACAAATTATTTATTCATATGGGGAAGATGTGGAGGACGTGGAAATCCTTTATGTACAAGAAATTTGTCGAGGAGAAAGATGAAGAAGCTCGATATGTTATTCCTGATGACTATAATTTTATCTCCCAACAGGATTGGAATTTATTTGTCAACTATCATATCTCTGAAAAATTTCAGGTAAATTTTTTTTTGAAGTCATATGTATTATCTGGAATTAATAATATAATATATATTAATATTTTATATAGGATAAAAGTCGCACAGCTGTAGAGAGGGCAAAGAGTCAGAAATATCAGCATACTACCTCAAGGAAGGGTTATGTAGGCTTGGAGCAGAAAATGGTAGATCAATATACTAATATTTAATTTTTATTTGTATTTATCATGAAATATAATTATTTATATTATTTTATTTTTTGTAGCAAAAAAAAATTGGAACTAAGGATCCTATTCCTGGGTCAGACCTATGGAAAGCTGCACACAAAAAAGGATGGTCGTTATATCAATACAGCCTCTGAAGTGCTTGGGACCAGGATTGTAAGTAATTTGAATTTTGTTCGAATACAAATTATAATAATTGAATATGTATATTTAAAGTTCTTTTATTTTTGTATAGGATGAGTTGGCCACACAAGCTACCTAAGGGATGATTCATATTGAAGGTAGGAGTGATCTGTTTACTTTGGCTTACGAGAAGCCAGAGCATCCTAGAAGAGTTTTAGAGTTGGAGCAAAATTTCAGATAATAACTTCTTTTTTTAAGGAGAATAAGAGAGAAAGATCTAGTTCTGCCACTACTGCTGATATTCAGCAGTTGAGAGAGGAGAACATTAAGCAGCAGCAACATATCTCTCGCCTCGAGGAAGATGTGACGTTATTAAAAGAAATAGTAATAAGAGAGTATGGATCTACCCATACAAGTCCGATGGCGAGCGTATCAGGTTCTTTTATGGGAGGCAACCCAAGCCCACCTCCTGTATTAGTTGAGGTATTATTTATATGTTATTTCTAAATAAAATTTTATTTATATTATAATTTTAGTTATATTTTATAAATTTATATCATAGGGAATGCATTGCTTGATTGCTTGTGTTACTCCTACTAATATGGTCGCCCATGGAAGAGTAGTGAATCCAGTTACTCCTGTTGTACATACATTATCGATGGACGATAGAATATGTACAATCATTGTTGATCATGTAATTGATGGGTCTGCTAGTCTCATTTTTCCAATTGATGATAAAACAACAATTGGTGAAGTATTGGGATATGTTATTCCTTGGCCCACATGACTTATTTCTCATGATGATCAGGTATAATACTTTGTTATTAATGTTATAGTTTTAAATTTTTTTTTATTATTAATTTTTTTTAAAGAGACTAAAATCTAAATCTACTGAAACACGCCACGATGGAAAATTTTTAAATATTAAAATTTAATTTTTCAAGTATATTGAAATTTATATATAACATTTAATCTTTTAATAGGGACCATTGGATGTTAGCTACATTGGATCTGTACAAATTATGCATATATTGGATGGATCCTGTCAGTCAGCCTTATCGGCAGCAACTTAAATATATCATCGATCGATAAGTAAATATTTCTATTTATATTTTTAATAAATGATTATTATTTTATTGTGCATAAACACTTTCTGAATTTTGACAATTCGATGATAAATTTTTGTATGATGCGTCTTCAAAAGAAAAAGTTTACAGTTAAAGTAAAGACTGTAAAGATATTGTAACTAGATTATATTTTTCAATTGAGTGAATTTTAATGATCATATTATAATATACTCATTTTTGTGCCTAATTAGTGTCCGATACAAGACGATGATATTAAATGTGGATATTACATACTCATATATATACGTCACATTGTACTTGCGGGCTTATCAGAAATACTCCCTACTGTACGTGGTCTATAATATTTATTTTAATTTTTAATTTTATATGTTATTAACTAATTTTTATTTTATAGTTGTTGAAAAATAAGAGCGAATTTAGTAATGATGAATTTGACAATGATATTCGTGAGCCATTGGCAGCATATATATGGGATGAATGGAAACTATGGGATGATATAACATTTAAACTAATCTCTTATCTTCATTATTTATGTGATAATTATAAAATCTTAATTACTAATTTAATTTACAGGTGTACATCGTGGAGCTTAAAAAAAGAACTACAAGGTATGATTTTATTTATTTACAAAAGTTCATATAAACCATATATATGTTAGTCTCATACTTATAATTTACGCATGTAGTTAATTATTTCTGAACATATTGGATTTATTACATATTGAAAATTTGAAATAAAGTGTCATCATTTCTCTTTTTGTAGTATAATATTTGTTACAACTATTCATTTTTATTTATTAAAGCTACTTTTGCATGCAATATGATAATTATATATTTTTTCTTTCTACAGTCATTCAGCATAAGTACATTTGAGGCCATAGAGCTTATGGAGCAGATTTGTTTCATGAATTTGGATTCAAAATAATGTGGTTTTGTTTCTTATTTCGTATCTGCATTTATTTTGTTATGTAATATTAAAAATTCATGTAATTGAAGTTATGTTTTATGTGATCGATGTTGTTGTTGTTTTCTTATTGAATTCAATGATTGAAATGACTTCTGGATGTATATTACTGCTGTGTATGAATGTATTAATTTTTCATAATTTTTTTTTTGAATATCAAATATTTATTTAAAAAAAAAAGCTATAGACGGCGATTCTCTTTGTAGAACCGCCGTCTATAGTTATACTATAGACGGCGGTTCTCGTTGGACAACCGCCGTTTATAGTAATACTATAGACGGCGGTTCTCCAAAGAGAACTGCCTTCTATAGTCATACTATAGACGACGGTTCTCCAAAGAGAACCGCCATCTATAGTTATCTTTCACGGCGGTCCAAACCGCCGTCAAAATCCTGTTAGCTATTACGGCGTTTGAATACGCGGCGGTTGTGTTGATATTCGAAGGCGGTTTTTAACCGCCGTACAACAACTTTCCTCTACTAGTGTGGGTAGCATTAATAGATTTCATAGTTTGAAATTCTCACTTGAAAATAATAGAAAACTATCATATGATAATTGGATAGCAAAAATATTTAAATGAATAGCAAATATATTTATTCACATAGCAATTTACTAGTTTTACATAGGATTATAGGAAAATTTAAGTTGTAGTCTAATAATTAAACATCAATTCTTTTACACATATACTCGATAGAAAACTATTAAAACTAGCAAGTTGTCCATATAGTTTAAAATATGAAAACTAAGCAAAACTAATAAATTAATAAACATATGAGATAGAAAAAAGTCCTCTTACATATGAGTTGCAAATAAATTTTCACCAAATTTTTCTTCCAAAATCTTAAGCTTTTCTTTCTTATTTTTTTCCTTGCTCTCTTTTTGTTTGATTTTCCTCTTTTTGTTTCTCTACAATCCTCTCACTGCCAAGCTTTATTCTACGTACAACAACAACAACAACAACAACCAAGCCTTAATCCCACTAGGTGGGGTCGGCTACATGAATCCTTTGTTTTCATTGCGCTCTATCAGTTACCAAATTCTTATCTAAGTTTAAGTAATATATATATAAATAATATACGTAATATATATATAAATAATATATAATAAATTATCTAATATATACTATAGTTTGATTAAGACCTAAGGAAACCAACCCTGCACCACCATAGTAATTGCAGGTAAAGCTGAAAAATTACATTTAAGCCTCCCACTTTCTCTAAATTTATATATAGGTCCTAAACTATTCATTTTGGGTCCTTTCTTAATTAAATTGATTGCAAACCTTTACTAATACTTTTTATTATGTCCAAAGCACTCTTAAAAATTCTCAAATATTTCCGATGTGTTCAAACAAATTTATAAATAAGTCTTTTTTATTTTCTTTGAGTTTTGTTCTACTTCTAGTTCAATCCAAACTTATGTTTAGCTCGTAATTCATATAAATAATTTTTTCATAAGAACACAATACACTTATATTAGTTTATCAGGGAAAACATAAATATAAATTTTAAAGCAACGGCAGAATTATGATATATGATGAAGAGAATTTGACTGAAATTGATATTAGTGGGAATGCCCACTTTGATGTTATGTATAAATAGTATGTCAGTCTGAGTCGTATGTATGAGTTGGATCAAATTGGGTTTAAGAATAGTTCATCTTGAACCAGTTTGAGTCAAAGTTAGGCAAACTTTGGATCTTTTCAAGATGCAACGAAATATGAGAATCTGTAATTTCAGCATAAAAAATCAGATCCAGGCCTAAAAAGGAGTCGGGGCCATTTTTCTTTCTGCTGGGTTGCTTCGCTCAGGCGCCTGCTTCGCCGGTTTCGCCCACGACGCACCTCAGGCGCCTTGCTTCGCTCCGGTTTCGCCCACGACGCGTCGAGCCGGATGGACTTGCTTCACTCGGCCGCTCCGATCTCATCCACGACGAGTCTGCTTCGCCAAGCCGTGCTTCGTTCGGGCGCGTCTGCTTCGCTGCGTCGAGCCCGTCAATTTTTGACCAACTTATATATTGAAAGGACCATCTATTTTATGATGGGTAATAGATAGTTCAATCCTATGCCATAGAGAGTTTATCATGCTTTTAAACATATTTATTATCTAGTCATTAATAATAAATTATTTATATATATAATAAGTAAATTCATATGTCATAGATGAAATGCACATAAAATACAATACATATATACTCCATTGAATATACACCAATAGATAGACAACATATAACTTACTGGTTTGAGGTACCTAATCGTTCTCAAGACACTTCATCAGTAGTATGATATTGCCATAAAACTTTAGCAAGAGAAATTATTCTATTACATAATATTTGATCTTTACAATCAAAGATTTGAACAGGTTCCATTATATATGACATATAACTTCTAATTTTTATATTTTTTTTTTTGATAAATGATTTTTATATCTTATTGATTGAGTACATAGGAAGAATTAGGTTCTGTTAATGTGAGAAGGAGGAGTCCCAAGAGACAACAGTACGTAGAGAGTTAAACCTGATGATTAAGGCTCAAGTAAGAGAGAAAAGCATCCAGAAAAGCACGCAGAAATTTAAGGTGGTTCAGGGAAGAAATCCCCTACGTCCACCGGATCAGCATGAGTCTTTTACTATATATCTCAAGAAAGCGAGCCGCTTGGGCTCAGTATAAGGGTAGAAATAGAAGGAAAAGAAGATCCGGCGGATTCTCCCTTTCCCTTGAAGCCTGTTCAAGGGTATTTATAAGCGGAGGGAAGAAGAGCTCCGTCCAACTTTTCTGGAGGAAAGTAATATATACAATTGCTGAGCCTATATTAGTGGTCCCACTGCTGTTAGCCACCGGAGGAGCTGGCAGCAATAGGTGGAGAGCTTATCCCCTTGATCTTTGTACTTCTTTTCGGGGTCTGTGATGACTGAAGCATGCAGGCCCTTGATTTGTGTGACTAGCAGGAGTGCGCAGCATTAGAAATGGTGCGGTCGTGGCACGCTAATAGCAATAGACATGGCTGCGAAACATCGTCACCGATGATGTTGAAGATGGCTCGAACTATTGTGGTTGATGTTTAGGAATAGCTGGGATATGTCATCCCCAATGATGTTGAGGGTGGCTTAAAACGTCATGGCCGATGTTTGTCGAGACATCGTGAATGATGTTAATGGACTACTGTAGCTCAATCGTCGTCAACGATGTTTGGTGAAAGGCTGAATCTTTGAGCCCGATGTTTGAGATCTACAAAAGCAAAGCCATTATTAATTAATAATCATGATGGAGGATTAGCGTGTCTCTCGAGGTGCCACATGTACGGCTGAGATGCAGTGCTGGAACCACACGTTAACATCATGGACGACGATAGTTTGTTTTCTATCTTGCAGAAATCCTTCGCTTTTATTTGTAGTTTAGGGAATTTATTATATGTTTTATACTTTTATTTATTTATGAATTCTTGTTCCTTTTTTTCTGATGATCTCATAGTATCTTTCAAATAAAAGAGAAAGGAGACAAAAGAAGAAAAACACAATAAACAGAATTCATCCAGTTAACAAGTTTTCAAAAAATATTTCTTTCATAACAAAAACTTGTTACAATTTACGTTTCCTTGCACTCTCACATATTTCTCTCTGAGTACAAGACTTCAGAGACTATTGGAGAGGAATGCGAATCGGCTGGATGCCGTCCTGGCTTTATCCTTGGGCAGCGCGTCCACCACTGCGACGGTTCGCATGCCAGGACCCACATTAATGTTTGCGCTCTGTCATGCGGGGGGCTGATGTTAATGTGTGGTTCTAGCACTGCATCTCAGCCGTACACGTGGCATTTCGAGAGGCACGCTAATCCTCCATCAGATTATTAATCACTAATGGGCTTTGCTTTTGCAGATCTCAAACGTCGGGCTCGACGATTCAACCTTTCACCAAACATCATCGAGGAGGATTGACCTGCAGTAGTCCCTTAACATTGTTCATGAGCCATCCTCAACATCATCGGGGACGACATATCCTAGCATTCCCTAAATAACGACCACGATAGTTTGAGCCATCTTCAACATCATCAGTTATAATGTTTTGTAGTCGCGCCTGTCGCTATCAGCGTTCCATGATAACACAATTTTCAATGTTGCACGCTCCTGTCAGTCACACAAACTAAGAGCCCACATGCTTCAGCCATCGCAGACTCCGAAAAGAAGTACAAAGATTAAGAAGACAAGCTCTCCACCCATTGCTTCTAGCTCCTTCGGTGGTCGACAGTAGTGGGACCACTAATGTAGGCTCAGTAATTGTATATATTACTTTCCTCCGGAAAAGTCGGACGAAGCTCTTCTTCCTTCCGCCTCTAAATACTCTTGAATAGGCTTCAAGGGAAAGGGAGAATCTGCCGCATCTTTTCTTCCCTACTATTTCTACCTTTTGTGCTGAGTCCAAGCAGCTCTCTTTCTTGAGATATATAGTGGAAGATTCAAACTGATCCGGTAGACGTAGGAATTTCTTTCCTGAACCACCTTAAATCTTTGTGTGCTCTTCTGGATACTTTTCTCTTTCACTTGAGCCTTAATTATCAAGCTTAGCTCTCTGCGTACCGCTGTCTCTTGGAATTTCTCCTTCTCACGTCAACAGGTTCATATTTTCTCAGCATAGAAACATAAAAGATATTATGAAAATCTATCAAATTAGGTAGAAGTGCTAATTGATAAGCAACATTTTCAACTCTCGCATATTTCAAAAAGTCCAATATATCTTAGACTTGTTTTTCTTTCCAAATCTCATTACACTCTTCATTGGTGATACTTTCAAAAATACAAAGTCTTCTATTGAAAATTTCAAAAATTCTTCTGCGATTATCTGCATAGCACTTTTGTTTATTTTAAGTTATTTTTATTCTTTCTTGAATAATTTTGAGCTTTTCAGTGATTTTCTTAATTAACTCAGGTTTAGTTAACTTCCTTTCACCAATTTCTTCTCAACAAATAGGTGATGTGCTTTTCTACTTTACAGAGCTTTATACGGAGCCATACCAATGCTATTTTGGCAACTACTATTATAAGAGAATTCAATTAGAAACATATTTTCATCCTAGTTACCCTTTCGTTCCAAAACACAAGCTTGCAATATATCATCTAATATTTAAATAATTCTTTCAGATTGTCCATCTGTTTAAGAATGAAGAGGATTACTGAATTGTAACTTGGTACCTACAGCATTCTATAAGCTTTTCTAGAAATGAGAAATAAATGTAGGATTTTTATCTGAAATAATAGTTATTGGAATGCCAAATAATCTCACAATCTCTTTAATATAAATATTTGCAAGTTTATCTGGAGAGAGTCTTCTTTATAGGTATAAAATGAATTAACTTGGTTAAATGATCAATAATCATCAAAATTACATCATTTCCTTTTGATATTTTCAGCAATCTCATGATAAAATCCATTGTTATATATTCTCACTTTCATTCAAGAATAGAAAGATGTTGCAATTCATCTCGAGGTCCTAGGGGTTCAATTTTAATTTGTTGACACACCAAGCATTTGACAACAAACTGTAAAATTTTCCTTTCATATTATTTCTTTTTTGATATTCACCTCATTTGGAGTATAAAGTTTATTTCTATATTTTAAAGTACTTTCTAATATTTGAAAATCTAGTCTCTTCCTATTTTTAACTTTTTTCATAATTTTTACAAGTTTAGAATCATGTTTTCATGCATCTAAAATTTTTTGCAGCAGAAGAGGTTCAACTTTTAAAGTAGCCATAATAATTTCTGAAAATTTAAATAGAAATTTAAAATTAGAACCTTTAATATTCTTCATGATTTGAAGAGTTTTAGAAAAAAAAGATTTGCACTGCTTATATTCAAGTTATTAAAGACATGTATGAAAGGGTTGTTACCTGTGTTCGGACACAAGGAGGTTTGACTAAGGATTTTTTTATTACAGTTGGATTATACTAAGGCTCGGCTTTAAATCCATATCTTTTTGCATTGATTATGGAAGTCATGACTGGACATATCCAAGATAAAGTGTCTTAGTGTATGCTCTTCGCAGATGATATTATCTTTATTGAGAAAACTAAAAAGGGAGCTAAAGCGAAACTAGAGCTTTGGAGGAATGCTCTAGAATTTATTGGTCTTCATCTCAGTAGATCAAAAACTGAATATATGGAGTGCACATTTAGTCAAGAAAAAAATACTTATATTGGAGATGTGACAATTAGTGATCAAATTGTCAAGAAGAGTGAGCGCCCTAGATACCTTGGATCAATTATACAAAATAATAGAGAAATAGATAATAACGTTATTAGCAGGATTCAAGCAAGATGAGTAAAATGAAAAAATGCTTCTGGTGTGTTGTGCGATAGAAAAATCCCATCCAGAATTAAGGATAAATTTTATAAAATTGTAGTAAGACCAGCGATGATATATGGTGCTGAATGCTGGCCTGCAAAGAGAAAATATACAGATAAAATAAATATTACAGAAATGAGAATATTAAAGTGGATGAGATATACACGAAAGGATAGAATGAGAAATGAGTATATCCGAAAGAAAATTGGTGTTGCACCAATTGAGGATAAACTTAGAGAAAGTCGGCTTAGATGATTTGGACATCTAAATCGTAGGCCGATTGAAGCTCCAATTAGAAAAATTGAGTTATTAAATTTTGCTCATGTACAAAGAGGAAGAGGGAAACCAAAGAGGACATAACAAGAAACTATAAAGAGTGATCTTAGTTACTTAAACTTAGATAAAAATTTGGTAACTGATAGAGCGCAATGGAAACAAAGGATTCATGTAGCCGACCCCACCTAGTGGGACTAAGGCTTGGTTGTTGTTGATGTTAATATTCTTCATGAAAATTTATTTTTTTACCATCAAATGAGCTACTAGGCTAAAAAATTTTCCACTCAAAGTATTTGCTACAGGATTAACATTACCAAAATGATACAAAATACTGCAATCATAATCTTTAGTAAGATCCATCCATCTTCTTTATCTCAAGTTTAATACTTTCAGAGAGAATAAATATGTACTTCAAACTTTTATGATCTATATATATTTTAATCTTTTCCCTATATAAATAGTATCACCAAAATTTTAAAGTAAAAATAACTGCAACAAACTCTAGATCTTGAGTAGGATAATTTTGCTTATACCCCTTAAGTTGCCTTGATGCATATGCTACTATTTTATTTTCTTGCATAAGTACACAATCTAATCCTTGATGATAAGCATCACTACATATTACAAATTCTCCTGACTCTGAGGTATAACTAATATAGGTGCTGAAGTTAATTTTATTTTTAGTTCTTAGAAACTCTTTTTATATTCATCAGACTATATAAATTTAGCATTTTTCTATATTAATCTAGTCAATGGAGTTGCCAAATATGAGAATCCTTCAGCAAATCTTTGATAATAATCACAAGACCTAAGAAACTTCTAATCTTGTATACAATAGATAATTTTTTTCAATTAAGTACTACTTTAACTTTGGAAGGATCGATAGAGTACTGTATACCATGTGACCCAAAAAATTACTTTATCTAGCTAGCTAAAATTCAAATTTACTAAATTAAAGGTTTCTCTGCCTTTCTTTCGCTGTCAAGCTTTGTTCTAAATAATATATATTATATAATGTATTATCTAATATATACTATAGTTTTCTTAAGGCTCAAGGAAACCAGCCCTGCACCATCACACTAACCGCCTTATTGATGGCAATAAGGTTGAAAAATTACATGTAAGTCTCTCACTTTCCTATCTTTACATATAAGTGCTAATCTATTCATTTTGAGTCCTTTTTTAATTAAATTGATTGCAAACCTTTACTAATTAATACTTTCTATTATGTCCAAAGCACTCTTAAAAAAATTCTCAAATATTTCTAATATTTCCAAAAAAATTTACAAATAAGTCTTTTTCATTTTCTTGACTTCTTTTTTACTTCTAATTCAATTCAAGCTTATATTTAGCTCACAATTTATATAAATAGTCTTTTTGTAAGAATATAATATATTTATATTTTAAATTATTATTATATATAAGATTTAAGCTTGGTTATTACATAGTCGGTGGCATTTCATTTTTAAGGAAGGACTTTTTCTGCCACTTTTATTAAACACTTCTTCCGGTTGTTCTTTACTAGATCATATAATAGCACATTGATCTCCTAATTATTATCAAATAGTTAGCACACTCAGAATACTAGAGTACCCTACTAAAGATAGATACTCTTTTTTATCTCCTCTTTTTATTTTACTTACTCTTTTTTTTAATTTCTATTAGCTGCACAAATATTTTTAGTAGATTTAATCATTAAGAATGACTTCATAATTTTTCTTTCTATAATAAGTTTTACATGAAAAAATTTAGTATATTTAAGTTTTTGTTTCATTTTTTTATATTTTTTGTTCATTCATATTTGTTGTGAATTTTTTGTCAATATTATTTTTGGAATATTAGACAATTAAATATTAATTTACTCAAAACTATTATTTTACGTAAGGGAGATTTTATTTGTAAAATATTATGTATTTTATACTTCATTCATAAATAGGATATAAATGCTTAATATGTATATGATTCAATTTTTACAACAAGAATTCATAATATTTTAAAATAAGTTAAAATTGTATAATATTTTAAGAATGAAATATTTCTATGTAAATTCCCTAAAAATAACACCCATCTTCGCTATAAAAAAAATTATGTGTCATTGACATTTGATTATTTTATACGCTGCATATATAACTCTTGCATAAAATTATGACATATAAGACTTGTATGTCTGACTCTTAAAAATAGGCAATTAATATTTTAAATTTATTATAAATTTTAATAACTTTGTTTTACTTCTAACACAAATTTTAATATTAAAAATTAATTTTATTTCACATCCAATAGAAATTTTTAACTTAAAATCAATTTTATTTCACATTCTATACATTTTTTAATATTAAAATAAAATTTTTTCTATCAATTTTATAAAATAAAATATTTTCTCCTTTCTTATTTAAATTTAACACCTAATCAAATAACACTATAATAAAAATTATAAATTTTATATAAATTATTTTATTAATATTTAATATTAAAAAATTTAAATATTGAATATATAAAATAATTAATTTTTTGTGTTATATATGCAATTGCCAAAAAAAGAAAAAAAAAAACCTCCAGCAGAAGTACCCAGGCCATGTGGCCCATGAACTTCCTTGCATGCTCTTTTTCCTTCGCGTTAGTGCTAAAACCCCGAGAAGGCGAGGACTAGGTTTTTCCATTGCGGCAGCAAGGAAAATCGAAGAGAAATCCTAAGCTCAGAAATGGCGGGCGATGCGGATATGAGTGGATGGACAGAGCTCCTCCAGTCCTCCACAAAACTTCTTGAGCAGGCTGCACCGTCCGCTCAGTTTCCCCAGCTGCAGGTATCCGTGTTTTTTTAGTAGCTTTTGCCCGATCCCTTTCTCTATACCCTTGCTTGCTGGCTGCTTTGTTCAAAGTTTTCTGTCTGTTACTCGAGCGTCTCAGAGGAATCTGGACCAGTTGGAGTCGCTATCGAAGAAGCTGAAGGCTAAAGCCGTAAAGTCCGAGATCCCTTCCCAGTCCATTGCTGCTACCAGGTGTCCTACTTATAACTAATTCTTTTCTCCGGTTCTGTTTTTCCTATGATGGAAAGAAAATACGGTGCAATGTGTACCACAATTCGGTAGATTGATTGATCAAGTATTTTACTTGTTGCGTTTTTATTCGTTTCTTCCCATGAGGTATTTATTTGGACAGGCTGTTGGCTCGCGAGGGAATAAATGCAGAACAGCTTGCTCGGGATCTAAAGTCATTCGAGTTAAAGGTGATATATGTTCATAGGAATCTCTGATGGCCCTTTCATACGTCTTTTCAATCAAATTAGTTTGTACTTGTCTGAGAACGTTGTTATGATTAATCCTTACAGTTGATTACGAAGCTACTAGCACTAAAAGAAAAGACGATATGGAGTGGACATCACAATTATAATTAAGGTTGGTTGGATTTTATGGAGAAATATCCGAAGAGTTCTATGTGATAAAATAAAATCGTTAAGGGCCAAAGGAAAATTTTATAGGATAATAATTAGGCTAGCTTTATTATATTGATTAGAATGCAGGTTGAATCCTAACTTGTTTTTGGGGTTTAGGGATGAGAATCTTGCTACCTAGACGATGAGTTTGGGTCTAAGGGGTATTGCCCATAGAAGCATCTCCTCCTCATTCTCTGTAATTCCAAATTGCTCATCGTAGTGATTCTTCTATTCGCCGTTTCCTGAAGATGTAACCCTAATATTGGGTGAATTTCATTAAGTTTTGTGTTTGCATGTGTTTGATACCTATTTGTATTAATTTGCTATTATTGGGCAACAAAAGATCACTACCAACAAAACTTAGTGTTATTTGAGCGATGTGATCGGTATAAGGACTACAAAACATGTAGTTAAAATGACCAGTCTATGACAAGTTGGTTAAAGAATAAGAAGAAAAAAAGGTTAGCCCACTATGAATTTTGTAAAAATAGGATAGATATAAGTTGGACTTTACTGTAGATTTTAATGGATATGACTAATTGGTGAATCAGTATTCATAAATCTATCTCCAAATTGTTGGGATGAGCCTTTTATGATGATGAAGTGTAACGGACGGTTCATAGAACCACTCTTCCGTTGACATTAATGGCTAAATTTTTAAATGTGCAGACTACATATGAAGATGTATTTCCTTCTGAGGCTACAACTGTAGAGGAATATCTGAAGCAGGTAAGTACTATGACTACTCAAAGTATATATAAGAATCATAATTGCATGGAACTTTGTTGAATAGTTCAATATATCAGCATTTTAACTTGTATCCTGGTTTGGTATGTGGCTGCTATTGGCCAATACTGATTTTATAACTCACTTTCATTGGGGCTTTTGGATGTTTTCTGTATATGTCTTTGTTTTGACTTGAAGAGACATTGGTCGTATCATTAATTTTGGTGGTAGTTGGTGTTATGACTTTTAACGGCAAATCCAACTAGAAGAAGAAATCAGTTTGGACGATTTTATCATTACTATAAATAATGTAAGGACGACTTTTCCATGGATGTGGGATTTGTCACAGCTTGTCATTATAGCTGGCCGCCCGTATATCTTGTTTAGAAAAGAAATGGTTGCATCTTCTACTTTCACATGTCCAAACAATTATTTACTAATGGAATCTTTGTGGCTTTAGATGCAGTTGTCATATTGAATTGACTAAATTTCAATGCATTTTCAATTTTGCAATAAATGCTCAGTACTTAATTTAACAGCTATATTGTAGGTACATGAAATGGCAATGGTATCAGCCATCCAAGAAGCACAAAAGGACAATTTGCGAAGCTTTAATGACTACATGATGCGAGTTCTGGAGGTTAGTGGTTTTATAACTGTCAATTTACGAGGCATTCTATCATTACTACCATTTCTTTCTTGGACACCATGTGAAAATTCATACTTTAGTTTAATCTAGATCTTTTATTATGATAATTATATTCTAGATGTAGGTGTAGGATAAACTCATTTGTATCTCTGTCATTCCATCTTACGGGATTTCTTCTATTTTTCCTAAGTTTGTGCTGTTAGATTGCTTGATTTATTTCCCATCCCATTGATAGGATCGTTCACTCATGAAGGTTTGATACATAAAATACTTTGTTTTGAAACTTCTAGACAATTCATCTAACTCACAAAAGAAGGAAAGATATGCGCTCAGATAAAAGCTAATTTATTAATGATTTCACTGTGATGTGGTACTTAAAACTTGCTGAAAACGACCATAAAAAAAAATTGCTGAAAAATTCAAAGTGAAATTTAGGATTAGCCCAACCGTTTAGAAGTTTTTAAGGGTTTCATATGATAGAGAATCATCCTTCTCTGTCCCCTTCCATTTCTGCATTTTATAAGAGTGCATTTTTGAAGTAGTCAAGGAAAACACAGAAGTAACAGATTGTTTGTCTTGCAGGTTTGTTATCATATATTGTTCTAGATCCTCTATAGCCTAAGTGCATCATTTAATGTAGTCTTTTATATCAGAGTTTGATTTTGAAACTATACATTTTCATCATGTGGTCATTTGCAACTGGCAAGCCAATCCTTCTAAAAGTATGCTAGTTGTTTGACCTACAATTGTTGTTGTCCACAAACCTGCTCATGCTATGCTACTTTTGAGATCCTTATTAGTTTCCGGAATAAATAGGTTGATGAGAAATTCAAATTTAGTAAGAGTTTGAAACTTCAAAACTAAATTGTTGTGGTTTAATGGATAAAATACTCGTTATCTTCAGTTCGCCTTTTTTAGTAGCTCTCTAGCTCACTGACCCTTTTTTGGGTTTGTGAGACTTTAGGTATATTTACTCTAGCGGCATATTTGGCATAGTTTTATTCCAAGTTGCTGCTTTACTGGTTTATTTACTATCATTACTCGTTGTTTAATTCATTCACCAAACACTGAGTTAAACGTTTCAATGTGTACCTATGATACTGATGCATCACCTATAATCTTGCACAATGATTAATCTGCAGGAAATTGTTTAGTTTAAGATAGTGCTTTGTGTTGGGCTGTTGCATTAGATATTAATTTTATTTTCTTTAAGTTCGTTTGAAAAAGTTTGAAAGCTATGAGATTGTTATTTAACTTTATACTGGTCATTCAGGAAGCATGGAAATTTTGTCATGTCCTACTCAAGGTTTGTCTCTGTAATTAGGGATGCATCAATTTCAAGTTCATTTTTGTTCTTGGTTTAGGTCCAGGAAGCACAAACACAACACGAAGACATGGGGATATGATACGACACAACATGCTGACACATTATCTTCTCAAATTATAGGACACAGACACATCAAGATAGGCTAAATAATATAATAATTAAATAATAAATATTCATGTGATATTGTAGATTTTCTCGTTGATGACTAGATTTAAAAAAAAAAAACATGTGTGTTAAACATTATCAAATATGCATTTACCACGTAGCTTTTTTCTAAAACAAGTGCTAATGTCTTAGGATTGTCTTGTCGTCATAGAAACCTACTATTTGTGCTTCATAAACAAGTTCTTTTTAAGGTTTACCTGGCAGTGGCCTTGTGAGTATCTGTGCTCCATAGTGAATTGCTTTGGTCTTTGCTAGCCACATCCGTATGCATTCTGAATATGACGGGATGGTCACCAGTCACAATGCTGTCCATGTCAGACCATGATGTGAATGCTTGTTAGATCTTGTTTAGCTACTGCATTGGTTCCAGTTCTTGTTTTGAAGAAAAAAGGACTGCCAAACCTTGAAGGTTTTGGTTCCTGGCAAATTGGGCCAGACATTTTATATTGTTGAAGGAATCTCTTTGGTTGAAGTCATTTCCACCTCCAACCAACAGCTCGATACTTTCTATTTCACAAACATTATTTATTTTTTTCCTGTGTTAATATTTCTGGATAGTCTCGTCATTATTGTGAGTCTTATACTTTTGTACTACGCAGGATGATTGGCAGAGGGAGAAAAAAGATTTCCTTCAAAGTTTAAATAGACTTTCTTCCTTACCAAGGACAAATACTGGCTTTTCAAGCAGTGTACCTAGTCGTGCTGTTCAACTTTCATCCCAAACATCCATTCCAAAGGACTCTGTAGGCCCACCTGGAATGGACTTGATGCCTCTAGAGAACAAAACTGTAATTGAGAAAAAAGCTTCGGTTTATGCTGAAGCTGTACATAATCTTAATAATGCCAGGAGCCGTGGACTGACTCTCAGAGTAAGAATCAATCTCTCCAGTACTCTTTGTTTTGTCCATCTGACTTGTACCTTAGTTATTTCGTTTTAAGAGCATTTTCTATCAAACCTAGGAAATAAAGTGGAATCTGTTATTGATATTTATGAAGATTAATTATTCTGTAACTAATGATATCGGTGGAAGCTCATATGACCTGTGACTGTGAAAGCATTAAACGCTAATGCTGTGTTGTGCTCAGCATTACCCACTACCTAAGTTATAGCACTAGTGTGTTTTCACATCAATCGAGATCTCACACAATAATGGATATTTCTGTTGACCAGTTAGAAGAGGTCCCTGATGTGGAATTGGGAGGCACAAGGAAGAACAGAAACGCTAAAATGTCAATAAATCTCTGAGTGGAGCTATTCCTCATGCAAAGTTACATAATATGTAAACTTAAAGGTTCAGAGTCTTGACAAGGAGAAAGGAAATTTTTTAATGAGGAATAATAAATAGGAATGGTAGGATTTAAACCTGTGACAATTATGCCTAAATTATAGTTGTCACTGCATAACATCCATTTTTTGTTCTCCATGTACTTTTTTCCTCTTCCTAATAGTATGTTCTTGACAAGTTTAAAGAAAATCAGTATGTTCCTGACATTTTTTTTCTTTTTTAATTCACACTTCACGTAACATATAATCAGATAGAATAAAATAAAGGAATTGCTAAGATTGATAGTGGTGTGAGCATCTTGATGATGGACAATCCATATTAGATCGCATTTCTTGATGAGATGGGTGGATATGATTGATGCAAATTATTTTTATTTTTTATTATTTTATTATTTAGTGAGTTGATTATCGGTTTGAAATAGTCGAATCCTTTTTTTATTTATTATTTTATTTTATTAGTACGGTTTGTTTAGACCTACATGACTTGCCTTTGTTTTAGGATAGGATAACTCTCTTGTATATAAAGTTTGTATTTTGAACATTTGAATTGGGCTTATGACTAGAGAATTTTGTGTTTAGTGCAATGTGAATTTAGAATGAGTTAGTGTTAGGATTCTGGAAAGGATCAATATCCCAAAATAGAAGAGTTGGAAAACCTTAGGTTATAATCCTTGAAATCTTAATTATCTACTTATTTTGAAAGAGACAAAAGGTTCCTTGATGCTCCATCGTTCCTTGACTTAGCCATTCTACTGAAGGTTTGCATCAGTTTTGGTATCAAAGTCGTGTTACACCTTCACCTCATCGCCACTGTAGCACTTCCACATCACTACGCCTCTGCGCTTTGTCTTACGCCCTTGCACCTCACCGCGGCTTTGTGCGTGGCTGCCACCACGCTATAGTTGAGCCTTGTCTGACCTATGCCCCCTCGCGGTCCTCCCCATGCAAATCTCTTATTCCTCGAGTACCCTCATGTAGGCTCACTACTTGCCTCCATGCAAACCCATTCGGAGGCAACCCTCGTCACCCCTTGCCATCTGTGCACTCCCGATGTCACGCATATGTGGCTAAGTGGCTTGGCCCGAGCGCTTGTTGTGCTTGCAAGTTGCCCGAACAATGAGTCCCATGCATCCAATGCCTCTTGTTCTGACCTTGTCTGTGTGAATTCGTCGACAAGCATGAAGCTACTTGCCTAGTTGACCTCCTATGAAACTAGTGAGCAATAGGGACAACGAATTAGAGAAAAATTGCCGGAATAACCGCTACATCACATTTTTGATTTGGGTAAAATATCTGATCTGATTTTAAAATATTTCCAGTTAGACAAATTCAATTGAAATTATTTATCATCTTAGTTAGGGCTGGCAATTTTATTCGAAAATTGAAAATCGCTCGAAACTCGCTCGATAAAAAACTCGACTCGAAATCGATTCGAGTCATTTCGAGTCGAGTTTCGAGCTATTCAGTGTACTCGAAATTATTTCGAGTCGATTTCGAGTTTGGCTTGACTCGCTCGAAAAAAATTGAGCTGACTCGAAATAAAATTATTTACTAAATGTTTTTATTATATTATGAAAGAGTGACACATTGAAAATTGAAAATGAAAATATTTTTTTTGAGTTAAAATGTAATCATTTTAAATTTGTTTTTTTATTATGTAATTTAAATTTATCCAAAAACTGAAATCGATTCGAAATCGGCTCAAACTCGAGTTAAATCGAGTCGAACTGACTCGACTCGAAATGATTCGAGTTCAAGTTGATTTCGAGTCTCGTTGAAATCGAATTTTTCGAGTTCGAGTATACTGAAACTCGCTCGAACTCGACTCGATGCCACCCCTAATCTTAGTTATTTGATTTTAGTCAATTAAGAGATTTTTGATAAATTTGGGAGTAAAATTACTACTGCATTTAAACTATGAGAGAACCCAATTGTAATTCCGAAACCTTGACCTTGATTTAATTGAATGAAATGTATGGCTCTAATCTAGTTTGATAGGTTCTTATTTACCAAAAATCCTATTGAATTTAAAGTCAAAATTGTCTTACTTTGCTCTGTTTGAAATTGTTTTGATTTATTAAACAATTTTAATTTAAAAAATAATTGCATTTATTAAAAATAATTTTCATTTTAAGCATTTACACTTGTGTTCATCCTGCATTAATTTTCATTTAGTATTTCATATAGGTTTATTAGTGTTTATTCCAGTTATATGTATATTTCATTCCCAACTCGTCGTTATCAGGTTTCAAGTTCTAGATGAGAAATAAGAGAATTATTTTAAGCAGCCAACAATCGGTGTAATACTTATTGAATTAAATATGACAAATCTTTTTAGAAATTGTGCTACAACTATGACGTTTTCTGTAAGTGACATCATATTACTTGAATATAGTTAAAAATGCGTAAGGGTGCTACATTGGCACCTGGCAATAGTGATTAGTGAAGCAAGGATTTCTACATCATGGACGGATGTGAGTGAAGAAGGTAGTCCAAGATACTATACACAAGTTACTAAAATTAGAATAGGAATTTGAAATATAAGCACTTGATAGGTAAGTTAATATAGTTGATAGATATTATGATTCATAGAAATATTAATATTTTGTACTTTTAGAAAATAAAATGGGTGGGAGAGAATGCCAAAGAAATTGATAGCTTATGTTTCAAATTTTAGTACTCTAGTAAGAATGAAACTAGTTATAAAGTGGGTATAATTCTTGATAAGAGTTTGAAGAATCATGTAGTGAAAGTCAAGAGAAATGAAGATAAAATTATAGTTTTAAAAATCATAATCAATGGAATAACTATTTGCATTATAAGTTTTTATGCTCTTTATATAGGTTTGGATGCAAGTATAAAAAAATAATTTTGGAATAATTTGGAAGGGTAAATAAAAGGATATACTTTATATACTGCTTCATCATTCATCTTTTCCGCATCAACTATGGAGGCTATTTATTTATTGAGAAATTAATGGAGAAGTTTAAGGAGAGTAAGGAAAACCTGCATTTAGTTTTATTAATTTAGAAAAAGTTTATGATAAAGTTTCAAGGAACATACTTTAGAGAGTTTTAGAAATGAAAAGAATTTATACTGCTTATATTCAAGATGAGTTTTGAAAAAATACTTTAGAATTTAAAGATTTTTATTTCAGTAGATCAAAAATTGAATATATAGAGTGCACATTTAGTCAAAAAAGAAATATTTATATTAGTGATGTGACAATTGGTTATCAAATTATCAAGAAGAGTAAGCGCTTTAGATATTTTGGATCAATCATACAAAATGATAGTGAAATAGATAATGATGTTAGTAGAATCCAAGCATGATGGTTAAAATGGAGAAATGTTTTTAATGTGTTGTGCGATAGAAAAATTTCATCTAGACTAAAAGATAAATTTTATAAAACTGTAGTAAGATAAAGTGATGATATATGGTATTGAATGCTGGCTTGCAAAGAGGAAACATATAAATAAAATATGTGCTGCAGAAATGAGAATGCTAAGGTGAATTTGTGGATATACATGAAAGGATAGAATGAGAATGAGTATATGCGCGAGAAAGTTGGTGTTGCACCAATTGAGAATAAACTTAGAGAAAGTCGACTTAGATGGTTTGGACATATAAATCGTAGGCCAATTGAAGTTCTAGTTAGAAAAATCGAGCTATTGAATTTTGCCCAAGACAAAGAGGAAGAGGGAGACCAAAAAAGACATGACAAGAAATTATAGGAGTGATTTTACTCATTTAGGCCCAGATAAAGATTTGTTAATTGATAGAGCGTAATGGAAACAAAGAATTCATGTAGCCGACCCACCTAGTGGGTGGTGTTGTTTATATTGACTAAAGTGACGTGATTAGTAGATAAATGCCTTCCATTGGAGATGGGTAAGAATATGAGGTGTCTTTGTTGGATCAATGCACTATAGCTTTATTGCCATTTCATGTAGAACATGAAGGAGCGAGGGAGGACAAATGGGGAGAAGAGGAAGAAGAGAAGGTGAAGATGTTATAGGAAATTATGGAGTTGTCCGCACAATATAAGTAGGAAACTCATAAAAACATGCTAAAATTGATGAATTCATCAATTCAAAAGTTACTACACTCTCTGTGCGAGTATTTATGCTAGTACTGTGTCCAACATGGGTAAGTTGTGACTAGCAAGTCCATAGGCCTAGCTAATGTGTGACTTCTAATAAGTTTCTAGGATGATGAAGGAAGTGGGAATCAATGGTCACACATCCAAAATTGAGGTTAAGTTATTGACCTTATTAGCAAAATCCCATGTTAACACGTTGAGGCACTTTTTGAGGATATAATCGTAAGGCTGAGTATATGCTAGACCAAAGTGCGTACATCGATAATTGGGGATGATTTGTGACTTTTGGTATTAAAAGACAACATCCTATTATATGATGTATTTAAGGGACGAACTATGTGAAAGTTGGTGACATGGAATGATCCGGTTTAATAAGGTTAGGGAGTGATCATCATAGGCTTGAACGGTGTTCAACTCCTGACAACGTTCTAGGATGGTGAGAGGCTGGAATAAATTGACCCATGCCTGGACAGAAGGGAAATAATTGGGTTTTATAAGCAAGGCCCATCACATATCGAGACAATTTTTAAAGATAAAATTGTGAGGCTTAATATGGGAGAAAGCATTGTATATCAAGTGGCAAAACTATATGTTTCATTTTATTTTTTTCATGTAAGAAGCATTGTATATTATGTGTTAAGACTTGACAAAGGTCCTAATATGTTTGCATTCTTCTTTCTTTGCATTATTGATGGATTTATATGAGATAACGTAATTTAATCTCCTAGATATTAATTAATGATCCATCTTCTTGATAGCCGGCAACAGAATTCAGGAATGCTTATGAGAGTATGGGCCTTGATCTTTCTGGTGGGAAATCAGTCACCATGCAAAAGATCTGGCACCTAATTCAGGTAAATCTCATCCATATTGACCCAATGCCTATGTTCTATTGTTCACTGTTTTCTCATATTCACTTGCTTTTCCTTTCTTATAATCCTTTCAACTGCATAGTTTGATTCACTTTTGACTTAGGCATTGGTTGGTGAGGGCTTCAAAATTCAAGAAAATGTATCAAGGAAGATGTCTTTAGTGATTGGGGCAAGGCGCCATCTTGAATGTGGTCACGAGAAGTACATTGTAGATACAATTCAGAGCCACCCAGCACAGGTCTGATGTTTGAAATGTCTTTTGTGAAGAGAGTCCCTCAGGCATCCTACTTTCTATTGTCTTTGTTGCATTTTCAGCAATACTATTCACATAGTCAATCCTGTTTCCTGTAATGAATCATGGTTCATAATGACATTTTATGATGCCATCTGCTAGAAAAATTTATTTTATGTAATTTTATTGTGCACATCATATTCATATTTGTCCTTGTTATTTTATGAAACATTCATATTGACATTGTAGGTTATGCTGGCAGGAATTAGTTCTAGTGTTATATTTTATTGTTCTTAAATTTCTTGCTGCAACTGATAGTGCTGTAACTCTTCATTTCAATCTAATACACTTCTTTAACTTGATTGTTTTTATATTTTTTATGCAAAAAAGTCTTGAAGCCTGTTCAGTAATGATATATGAATGGTTTTCCTTTTAGTCTCATGTTTACGGTGCTTATTATTTCTGAGACGATGGAGGTTCCTTGAATGGATGTTTTTGTGCAAGCTGTTTGGATAATCACTGTTATATATATATGGAAGAAACATCTGCCTATGGGTTGTAATGTAACTGTAATAGGATAAGTTCAATATCATAGGAACCTTCTCATTTCACTAAGTTTCCCGCTTCAGTAAGTCCAATGCCATAGGAGGCATCTGATTTCTTTCAGTTCGTTATCAAGCAACTTATTTTATTATGTATCTATTCATGTCCTCTTTCTTGTCACTTTGGCTTGGGGAACTTATTTTTATTGCTACTTCTATATTTGGCTTTTATATTTTGATAGTACTTCAATTGTTTGTTGTTGAGTCTTGTCTTGGGTTATATTTGACGTGTATGTTTCATTATTATTTTGACCTAGTTTAATATCTGAGCTTTCTATGATATTTAGGAGAGACCTCAATTATATCTATTGAGTCATTTTTCTGAGTCCTTTATGTTTGTTATATTTAAAAAATTTATGGCAATTGTAATTTGAAAATAATTTCAGGTTATTTAAGTACCCTTAGGAGGAATGAAATGTTAATTATACACTAGAGGTTCGAGTCCCATAAGTTAAAAGGGACGTTTTTTTGATAGAAGTCAATGGGACTTTAAAGAAGATGAAGTCTTGCAAATCTTGTGGATTTGATGAGATCCCCATTGAAGTGAAGTTTATAGGTTACATTGGTTCTAAATAACTTACTCATTAGTAATATACTAAACACTAAGATAATTTCTGATGGATGGTAGAAGAGTATTCTTGTTTCTATATAATTGTTAATAATAAGGGGAAATGTGAAATTGTGGTAATTATAAAGGGACTCAATTTACTAAGAAGTTTAATGGAGAAATTTAAGGAGAGAAAGGAAAACTTACATTTGGTTTTTATTGATTTGGAAAAAGCTTATGATAAAGTCTCAAGAGAAGTACTTTGGAGAGTTTTAGAAAAGAAAGAGATTTGCACTACTTATATTCAAGTTATTAAAGACATGTATGAAGGAGCTGTTACCTCTGTTCGGACACAAGGATGTTTGACTAAGGATTTTCCTATTACAGTTGGATTACACCAAGGCTCGGCTTTAAGTCCGTATCTTTTTGCTTTGATTATGAAAGTCATGACTGGACATATCCAAGATGAAGTGCCTTGGTGTATGCTCTTCGCAGATGATATTGTCCTTATTGAGAAAACTAAAGAGGGAGCTAAAGCGAAACTAGAGCTTTGGAGGAATGCTTTAGAATCTAAAGGTTTGCATCTCAGTAGATCAAAAATTGAATATATGGAGTGCACATTTAGTCAAGAAAGAAATACTTATATTGGAGATGTGACAATTGGTGATCAAATTGTCAAGAAGAGTGAGCGCTTTAGATACCTTGGATCAATTATACAAAATGATGGCGAAATAGATGATGACGTTATTAGCAGGATTCAAGCAGGCTGGGTAAAATGGAGAAATGCTTCTGGTGTGTTATGCGATAGAAAAATCTCATCCAAAATTAAGGGTAAATTTTATAAAACTGTAGTAAGACCAGCGATGATATATGGTGCTGAATGCTGGCCTGCAAAGAAGAAACATACAAATAAAATAAATGTTGCAGAAATGAGAATGTTAAGATGGATGTGTGGATATACACGAAAGGATAGAATGAGAAATGAGTATATCCGAAAGAAAGTTGGTGTTGCACCAATTGAGGATAAACTTAGAGAAAGTCGGCTTCGATGGTTTGGACATCTAAATCGTAGGCCAATTGAAGCTCCAGTTAGAAAAATTGAGTTATTGGATTTTGCCCATGTACAAAGAGGAAGAGGGAGACCAAAGAAGACATGGCAAGAAACTATAAGGAGTGATCTTAGTTACTTAAACTTAGATAAGAATTTGGTAACTGATAGAGCGCAATGGAAACAAAGGATTCATGTAGCCGACCCCACCTAGTGGGATTAAGGCTTGTTTGTTGTTGTTGTTGTTATAAAGGGACTCAATGTTGAGCCATACTATGAAGCTCCAGGGGAGATTTTCGAGAGGTTAAGAAGAGATAATACTGTAATATCAGGCAAACAATTGGTTTTATCCTGAAAGATCAATAATGTAAGCCATCTTTCTTGTTAGAAAAGTATAAAAATGCAAAAAAGATTTGTATGTTATTTCTATTGGTCTTGAAAAGATGTCAGAGAAAATCGAGAGAAGTTTTTTTTTTGTGGGCTTTAAAAAGAAAAGCGTTTCCATAAGGTATATTAATTGTTATCAAGGATATGTGTGATGGAGTGACTACTAGTGTGGGGGTTACTAGTGGTAATTCAAAAGAGTTTCCTAGCACTATTGGACTACACTAAGGATGTACTTTGAGTAATTATCTTTTCAATTTATAATAAATGAGTTGACTAAGTAAATTCAAGGTGAGATTTGCTGTGCATGCACTTGCAAATGATATAGTTTTAATATATTAGACTCGTGATGAAGTTAATCAGAAGTTAAAATTCTGGAGGAGCACTTTAGTGGCATAGACTTTCAAATTGAGTAGAAGGCAAACTACATGCATTGTAGAATTGTTGATCTTGAAAAGAGAAATGACCCTATAGTGATTAAATTATAAACTTTCTGGTGTACTTGTGTTTATAGATATTATGTAATGATGTTGAAAGATACATGAACATTAAAGAAAATATTGATTGGAAAGATTATTTCCTAATGCTTTTTTTATTCTACTCATGTTCGTTCTTGCAAATTGGTTTTTAGGTGCTGCATTGCAGTTTTGTATCACGTACTCCTATTTGATTGCTTTTATACTGTAAAATTTTGGTTATATTGCTAGATGGGAATTGCTGCAAAATTTGCTAAGCAACATTCATTGAAAAATTTGATATTAAAAGACTCGAATATTCCTTTCAAATGTTTGCACATCGTCCTGAGTGTTAAAACATATTTAATTTGTTATGTTCCTTTTGAATTTCCTCTAAGAATAGGAGAGAGAAATCATAAATATCAAAGTGACCAGTAGTGATGTAGGGAGAGTAATTTAAGATTTCCCTATTCTAAACTACATGCAAATATTGATGCTATTAAAATGTATTCCTCTTAAATGAAAAGAGCTTCATAAGCGAGGTGAGCTTCACATAGAAATTAATGAGAAGACATCAGGCCATAAAATACTTAGATCTCTATCTCCATGTTAGCACAAGAAAGTCATGCAATCCAAAGCCTCAATTGAGTAAGGTTCAAGGTGCAATCATAAGAAAAGCTCTAAACATTTAAGCCTTCAAACCAGCGATGGCAATTAGTGGGAATAAGCATAAAATTGAACACAAATAAATACAAGCATAGTTCATTTATGAGATTTACCACAATAACTATCTAAGTTCAAAAGGATCAAAAGAAACTGATAACTAGCATGTAGGGAAGAAGAATATTTGCAAGCAAGAGGGATAAAAAAGGGAAACTCGATATACATAGGATAATAACAAACTAAATATGCCATAGTGGTGATATGATTTGGCGAGCTATTGCGAATCGATAGTGATCTCACGTGGGGTGAGTTGGCATCACACTAAACTCGATGATCGATGTTGCATTGGTCAAAGCTTCATAGCTCAGCGTCATAGAGAAACGAAACAGCACATCGAGCAAGCTGGCGGTGATGACACTTGTGATGGCGGAAAATCCCAATCCCTCCATGAGCTATACTCCAGCCGGCGATAGCGAGCGGTGACTGTGGTGGCCTGAGTGGTCTGCTGCAGCGCACAAGAGAGGGAGATGGGATCTCTAGAGCCCCTCTCGGGCGCTCCATGGGAGGCGACGTTGAGCCAATGGCTGGCGGTGGCAGCTGTTGTAGTAGTGATGGCGAGGAGGGAGCGTCGGCTATGGCAGATTGCGCAGGACAGACGGTAGAGAGGGAGAACTCGTCTTTGCTATTTAGGGTTTCAACTCCAAAAGTTACCCTAATTTCCCTCAACCCATTCTATTTATAGTTGTTATCCTAGTCATCAACGTCTAACCACCTGAATCTATACCTTTGATTAAAGGGGCTTAATCTAGGTCATTTGGAAAGAACCCAAAGGATCTAAGGGTGGAGAAAATAAAAGGGGTTGTTGGGTCAAATTTTGGCTCAAATGTCCTAAAGTCTATAACTCTCAAATCTAATACAAAATCCCAAAACTAAAACATATGACAAAGCCCACTAAATAAAGATGGCTATCTTCTCCTTAAATAAAATAAAATCCAACAAAATAGGCGTGACGACCATGAAAATCGTCCCCAAGCTCCATGCTATCATCATCAGTGCTAGTTCGAGGAATGCGCCGCATCAAGTTGATCATATCTATGTGTAGAGATTTTTAACAATAAATATACCCTACTGTTTTAGTACCAAATCATTAGCATCACACCTCTCCACCAATCTAGTTCAAGAAATGAGTCAAATTAGCTCCAACATCCATTTTGTGATCAACTCTTACTCTAAACTATGCTTTTCTATACCTTTTGACTTTTGCACTTGATGAAAGCTGTTAGTTCCTGAGAAAGAGTGTAGATATGTAATAAAAACTTGATTAATTACTCTATTTTGGGCCTGCGGTTAGGCTGGAACAAAATGTGTTGTGTGTTCCAAGTCTAAAGGAGATAAGTTATAAGCAATAATTTGTTGCATATGTATGTATATTTATATATATATATATATTTGTATATATATATATATATATATATATATATATATTTGCCTGAAGTATTTGAGGACTTCATATGTTGGTCCTTTTCTTGAGCCAATAGTTTTCTCATTTTATTTCCTTATTATTCGATTACTATGAATGACGTTTTGTTAGGTATTCTAATTTTGTAGTCGAGGCATGTTACTTTTGTTCACAAAATACATGTTTTTTAAAAGCTTTTATTACTTTCCATTTTGTTTTTAATTTATTGTTCTAATGATGTTAGGCTGCATTAGGTGGGGCCGTTGGCAATCTTCAAAAAATTCGTGCTTTTCTTCGGGTTTGTTCATAATTGGACCTCTGTTTTGTAGTTGAGGCTATCAAGTATTTTTGTTCAAAAGTCCTTTATGAAATCCATTGTCATTTACTCTGTTGTCAGGTTCGTTTAAGAGATCATGGTTTGCTGGACTTTGATGCTAGCGATGCACGTAGGCAACCTCCAATTGACACTACTTGGCAACAGGTTCTCTTACCTCAAATTATTTTATTTTTTATTATTTTATATGAACTACAATATTGTCTTTGTATCTATTTTAAATATGCCCGATTTTCTTATGGGCCTTCATTTTGCTTTCTACTATCAATTGTTATGCTACTATTCTTTGCATATAAATTATTTTGCACGTCTAAATAAGAGTTCAGTATACTTCCAAGTATTTGAATATATATAATCGATATTTATATGTAAAACACAGACTATAAATCACGATTGTATATAGTTTTAGAAGGAAAAAGCTCTGCTTGAAAGTCTATAATATAATCATATTGTAAAATTGCATAAATTTTCATTTCTGAATCCCCCCTTTGTGACCCTTGTGTTGGAAACATTATATGCGAGCAACCTTCAGAGTGAGCTGCCTGACAATAGTTTGGTAGTTGAAAATTTTGGAATCTCATTATGTCATATTTGAAACCTTGCGTTGCATGATACACATTGTTATTTGTGCAAGGTTAGATTGACTTCTTGATGTGGAATGATATAAATGAAAATATGCAATTTAAAGATCAACAATGATGAATTTTTGTTTTCCTCCAACGATTATTTCAGATTATGGAGAAATTTTATTCCTGCAGATTGAATTTTAAATTGAATCGGATCATTGGTTAGTTATAATTTATGATGTTAGATTATATCTATCAATTTGATTCAATCAAATCAGACAGGGACGTTAGGAAATAAATTAGTCTTGTAAAATTTAAGGGGCAATTACATACATGCAATAAAATCTATTTTTTACATATTTGACACTCAAATTTCTAATATTATATATTAGCCACAAAAATTATATTAAAATTATAATTTTTGTTATATACATATTATGAGTTGTGGTATGTGTTGTGAGTTGTAAGTTTCATATGATTTTTGTCGCTAATATATAATATTAAATATTTGTGTCATTAGATTTTTGTGCATGTCTTTCCAAATTTAATTTTCAGGAATTTGTTTCAATTACAACCACAGAATCAAATCAGAAAATCCAGATTACTGATAAAATGCAAAAGTTTGTAGGTTTAGGAATGCAAAACGAAAATATGATGATGAATAAATTTCCAAATCAACAAATTTAATTAATAGATTATTATAATTAAGGCATAAATATTTTGTAAGATTAATTATGTGATAAATTAAAGAAGCTGAATCTTGAAATAATTTATTTTAAAATAAAAAGGTAAATTGTATCCTTGATAAATAAGAATTCAAAAAATTAGATTAAGGTTTTTCAATTTTAGTTCAGCGAGTTAGATCTAGAGTATCAATAGGGTTTAATTTGGTTTCTTAATAGAAAAATTCCAAGAATAATTTGAATCTTTAATAAACTTCTAGATCTCTCAAATAAAAGAAAACCGATTAATCCTATCGAGCAAACAATTTTTGTTGAAATTGAGTAATAGGTAATTGGTAATTGATTGAGCTCAAAAAGAAAATATGTTGGCTAGTAGTTGACGCCAAGAGTTGGCTTGAGCATCTTAATAAGATGTTCTAGTCAAATTTGAGACCACTTTGAGTTGCTGGACTCATTTCAACCTATTAGGTTTGGCTCATGCAACTTGGTTGGGGAGTGCTTGTTTGTATGCGTCATATGGCACCCAAGTGCAATGCACAGCTAGTTTGTGTGGATGGTGCAATCTTGCTAATCTTGGAGATCATCGATGGTGGAGAGGCCGAAATGAAACAATTCAGAGGAGAAATATTTTGGATTTGGGGATTCTCTTCTTAGGCTCCAACTCTTTCCTTCGCTACAATATTGGTTGTATCATTAGTCTAGATTTCACACTAATGTAGGATTTTCATTAATCAAGGTTTCACACAAATGACCATTGGTTAATTCTACCCGCGAAACTTAAACAAGTGATGTTGGGCTAAACAAATCAATGCATCACTAAGATAAAAAAACTGAGTAGAAATTACATATTTGACTAGATCAACTCAATGGATTGGATGAAAAAATGACTCATAAAAAACTGCCATCAATCTATCATGGCGATCATGGCGCAATGGTAAAGTTATTCCGATCACTTTACAATTGAACTTGACATATATAGTAGTAGTTCTCATATGAAATAGGCAATAAACATCATTTAATTTAGTTTTGGAAAGAATCATTTGGTCTTCAAGGTCAGTCTGATTTGAACATATTGGCTTTGTTGATGATCCTATTGTGATTATATATTAGGTAAAGGGTATTGATGTAATTATATATATAAACTAATAGTTAATATGAAAGGCAGACAGGGCTGCTTTGGTGGATTGATTCTCTTCTATTACATGGTATTAGAGCCCTAACGCTTTTCATTGGTCCAGCCTCTTCTTCTCTCTTCTTGTGTCGACATTGCCGAGTACCGCAGCTCCTGCACAACTTTCCCTCTCATGCTCACCTCTCTCGCGTGGATCTCCCTCTCGTGCTGCTCTCCTCTCCGCCTCCGCGCACAGTGTGAGCTCCTACATGGACTCCGCCGGAGAACTATAGATCCCAGCAGATCTCTCTTGCAGGCAGCAACTTTTCTCCTTTCCAGTTCTCTTCACCAGTTCAAACGCTTCTCCCGCATCTTTCAATGCCTTGGGCTCAACAGTTTTCCCATGTAATATCACTTCTTCGATCTTGTGTGCTCCAACAACAATCTCGCAGCTTTCCCACAGTTTCTTGTGGCATGCAGAACTCTTGTGCACTATTGTTCCTATGCAACTTGAGCATATTGGCCTGCGCACTTCTCTACGATCTCTAGCCATCTCGACAACTTCTCCATACCCTATAGGTTTAAATCTCCATGACATTATTGTTCATGCTCCAACTATGCTATGTTGGCATCGCCTTCATCAACTTGGAGGACATTGGATCTCTTATAACACTATACAGTCTATACTGTCAAACACAATTTGAATTTTTGGTAGTCAGCTCTCTAATGTTAGGCCTACTATTTCTATTCCTGTCTAAAAGTACTATAAGAGTTGTACTCATCTCATAAAGATACCTGTTCGTAACCACCTTAGTCTAGAGGAGCACATCCACGACATGCCTACTTACATTGCTAGTCCTAAGTCCTGGATTTTTGATTCAGGTGTTTTTGGCGATGTGTGGTAACATCTCATCTTTTGTTCACCGTAAACCCTCATATAATATAAACATCACACTTGTTGTGGGATATCATTAGTAAGTAACGTTGTTCCTATTTCTTTGTTACTCTATTTTCTTATCTTTTATTTACCTCAGATCCTTTTGAACTTATTATTTGTTTGTAAACTTGTAAAACCCTTAAATTGCTCTATAACCTCTATCTCTAATTCTGTTTGTATTTAGGATTCGCATACTGAAAAGGTAATTGGTACATGGTATGAGTCTTAGAGATTATACCATCTGGTCGTGATTCCTTTATTTTTTGCTCTTGTAGTTGAATTTGCTCCATTGTAGATATATTTTTGTCTTTGGCACTCTAGTCAGTAGAATTTATAAAAGATGGTCCCTAGTCTTTCTGGCCTTAAAAGTTTAGAGGGGTAGTCTTAATTGAGAAGATGTAGATCTATTTTTCCTAATTTAGCAATAATCTACAAAAGATGATTCCTAGTCCATTTGCTTTAGTTTATTCAATTGTTTGGGATCCTAGTAGTGTTACTTCTAAATTAGGCTTCAAATACTTTGTCACCTTTATTAATGACTATTTAATAATGATATGATTTTTCTTAATAAAGGAAGATTTTGAGTTATTTTTTATATTCACTTCATTTTTGTACATAAAATACAATTTATGTTCCTATTTGTATCTGACATAGTGATAATATAAAATATTACTTTTTAAATATCTTTTAGTCTTACATATCATGTTAGTGGATACTTTACCAATCATAAAATTCGCATACACCTCAACAAAATGGTATTGTTGAACAAAAAAATAGGCATTTGGTGGAGACTATATGTATCCAATTACTTCATATGGGTGTTCTCTATAGTTTTGGGACGATGTAATTCTCACAACATGCTCTTTTATCCTTCATGATTATATCCCATTCTCTATTTTCTTTGCATGCTATCAACCATATGCCCTCTTTTATCCTTCATGATTATATCCCATTCTCTATTTTCTTTGCATGCTATCAACCATATGCCCTCTTTTATCCTTCATGATTATATCCCATTCTCTATTTTCTTTGCATGCTATCAACCATATGCCCTCTTTTATCCTTCATAGTGATATCCCATTCTTCGTTTTCTTTCCTAAAAATGCAATTCATAATGACCCTCAAGGAGGGGTGGCATGAATTCCATGAAGAACAAATCAAAGCACCCAATGATGTCCTTATTTGAAATTGCTGTAATCAATGCTCTTGATTTGATATCAAACTATAGATTTGAACTATGAGCTCTAATTTTGAAGAAGTAAAATAAAATTGGGGTCTAAAGATTCACACTAAGCTCTAGGTCTTTTTTTTTTGGAATCTAAATCAAACGATTCATTTTCAAGAACCAGAAAATGATAATTTTGTTTCTTTAGTCGGATTGTAAAATATGTAGAGATTGTGGACTTTATATATAGAAAATGTTTCTAACAACTATAAATTGATGACGTAGGACTTAAAAGGATAACCTAATTAATAAAAGGAAACCAAACTAAGCCAAACTGACTGAATCATATAGGCTTGATTAGTCACTCCTAAATTAAACTAAATTAATAAATAGAACTGGCTTGATCAATCAAATCTAACCTTATACAAACTTGATCAAATCAAATAAGCAGCACAAAGGCGCTTTTTCCATGTCTATGATAGACCCCTCCCATATCATACTCCATAGGTGTTTGCACCAAGAGAAAAGCATTGAGGGAGGAGTGCATGAAAGAAGCTAACTTGACTCTTTTTCCTTGCATTGCGTTGCTTTTCATCATGCCTAATACAAATATTTAAGAAACAGCTATTAATGTTCTTGAATGTGATACTTTTCTCCACTTAGATAGTTTCTATCTTATTAGAAGCAAGAGATCTGAAATCTTTACACAAATGTTCTTAGCCCACTGGTTAGCCAACATCTAATTATTGATAATTTGTGAACTTAATATCAAAGTGATATATGTTTCCAAATTGGAATCTGATTTAGTTCTCTTTCTTCTGTTTTACTTGATTACCTGCTCCCTGCCAAAGCTTGTTTTCAGCCCTGCACTTTACAGTGCAACCTTTCTAAAACTATCGTTCTGCCTTACTGAATTCAGATCTACTTCTGCTTGAGAACTGGTTACTATGATGAAGCAAGGATTGTTGCTCAATCATCCCGTGTTGCGCACCAATTTGCCCCCCAAGTAAGAATTATCCTTTTTGGAGAGTTGAAAGTAACATAGCTATTTATAATTCTATGTTCTGCTTTACACATTTTTCTTTTGCAGCTTGCAGAGTGGATTACAACTGGAGGTATGGTATCTCCTGAGACTGCCGCTGCTGCATCTGAAGAATGTGAGAAGATGCTAAGGATGGGTGATCGTGCTGGTCGACCTGGGTATGACAGGAAAAAGTTGCTCTTATATGCTATCATCTCTAGCTGTCGGCAACAGATTGACAGGTTACTAAGAGATTTGCCAACTCTTTTCAATACCATCGAGGATTTTATGTGGTTCAAACTATCTGCAGTACGTGATTGTCCAAGTGGATCATCCTCGGTTGTGCTGAATGAGGGCTGGGTCCCATATACTCTGGAGGACCTTCAAGGTTACTTGAACAAGTTTGAACCATCTTACTATACTAAGAATGGAAAGGATCCCTTGGTTTATCTGTATGTATTGCTTCTCAGTATTCAGTTACTTCCGGCTGTTTTGCACTTGTCCAGGGAAGTTGGAGATGTAGGACATAACATTGATGCTGTACATATATCCATAATTTTAGCAGACCAAGGTTCTATTACTGAATGTGCTGGAAATACTCACAAGATTAGTGTGATGGATCCTTCTGCAGAAGTTGCAGGAATTATACGCCAATTTGGGTCGGCGTACTTACGTCATGGTAATTTGTTATTAGCTTTGGAATATTATGTTCAGGCTGCTGCTACAATGGGTGGGGGGGAATTATCTTGGATTGGCCGAGCAAGTATTGATAAGCAGAGGCAACGAAACCTAATGTTAAAGCAACTTCTTACTGAGATCCTTATGCGGGATGGTGGTATTTTACTTTTGCTTGGTCCTAGAGGCATAGGAGAAGAGGGTGAACTAAGAAAATATTTTATGGACTGGAATACTCGAGAACAGTTTCTACTTGAAGCTGCGGCTCAGTGTCAAGAAGCTGGACTTTATGACAAAGTATGCTTTCCTTCAGGCTTTATTTTCTGTAGGGAGGTTTTTTTAAAGTGGTTCTAATATAGATAAATCATTTGAAATGAATTTACTTCTGAAACAGCTTATAACTTATAGATTCAGATTTTTTGATTTGTTGTGTTCAGTTAAGATCCCGTGGATGATGTTCTGTTAGAACTTAGATTCCTCACTTATTCTTGAGCTTTCACAAAGCCAAATTAAGATGAACTATTTTGCATCACATTTTCTTTTTAAAACCCTTACTCAAATAATCAGCCTCTTCACAAATCTTTTGTAAGCTCGCTAAGTATGTGCTTGCGTAGTAAAAGCTTTGGCTGCTTTATTTGGATATTTATTTACATCTAACTTATGTTTCCTTTTTGGTGTTTTATGTAACGACTCTGCTACAGTAATTTTCTGATATAAATAGCTGGGTTTTTGCCCTTCGACTTTGCAGTCAGTAGAAATACACAAGAGAGTTGGAGCCTTTTCAAGAGCACTTGAAACAATCAATAAATGCCTTTCAGATGCAATATATGCGATGTTGCATGGACGATTGGATGGTGATAGTCGGGTCTCAAGTCTTATTCAATCTGGGAATGACATATTAGAGACATTCAAATATTCTCCTGATTCTAGGTTGCTCATATTTTTTGTGATCATTCTTTTCTATTTCATTTGTTTCCAACCGCCATGTTTTCTATATTTGCTAATCCATGTCCTCACATGTACTCTTAAACTTGCTTCATCTTAACATTAAGTCTGTGCATGTTCATTTTCTCTTGAGCATTCTTGTAGTTTGATACCTTAATGCACCATAGAATTGCTATTGCAGTAGTTTTATTTATGCCTGCTAATTGCATTGGTCTTCAAGAAATTTTCTAGAATCTGACAAAAGGAAACATACGCTATGAAATATTACTTCATTAAACTATATCTTGAGAGCTTCATTATACTCTCTCTTGAGAAAGGTCCTACTTATAAATCAAAGTTATGCATAAGAACTAAGTTTTATTATCTTACTTCCAGTGATGATTTTTAATGATATTAGTGAATGACAGAGAGCTAGCTTTGGTAGCTAGTTGTCATCATGAAGCAGCCAGGGATACATCTATACGACCACACACAGACCACTAATACTTGGGCTATTGCAACTGTGCCTATTTTTATTATAAGTAATATCCTTGAAATACTCTGGATGTTTCAAGGATATTCTTTTACAGTAGGTGTCAGTTCTTGATAAAGGAATAGGTTGACAGTCATGTGGATTTTTGTAATAATGGAGAATAGAAATTTACTTAGCTTATTCGAACTAGTTTTAAGCTCAACTCGTTCTCCGTGCTTTTTGCCACTTTCTACCCTTGACTTTATTTTATAATTAAGGCATTGTTTGGCACAAAAACCAAAATTAGGACCAAAATAATACTAATTTAAAAAACAATGATAACAATAATAAATTAAATTTTTATTACATTCTACATAAATTTCAATATAAGAAAAAAATATTTTATTTCACATAATTATTTTTAATAAAATTATTAACTTTATTTCAACCAAAATATTCGAATCTCTTGTAGACCTTGTGTAATTTTATCTCTTCTGACTGCACCACATAAACCACAAGCTTCCTGCCCCAATATCCCACAAGGTTACACTCATGAAATGGAAAAAAACTTGGGTTCGGAGCACTCGCCACGTCACCTTTTCATACCTGCTTGTTACAGGTATAAAAGTGCTTGTTATAGAGCTAAAACTGCTTGTTATAGAAAATGCTTGTTATAAAAGTGCTTGTTATAACAAGCACTTTTATACCTGTAACAAGCAGGTATGAAAAGGTGACGTGGCGAGTGCTCCGAACCTAAGTTTTTTTCCATGAAATGGGGAAACTTGAGCTTGTCCTGTTGCAATGACTTGTCTGTCCTTTATTTCTTTTCTTCTTTTTTGAAATTCCATCTCATTAAAATCTCTGCATGACATCCATGTCCTCAAGAAGACTACTTTGAGAGCAGCCTCCTAATAGCCAGTTCCATGAGTAACATCATCAGTATTTTTGGTGTCAATTGTAGCTAATCAAAATATTAAATAATTTCTGAACAAGTTACTTTGGTCTAATAATTTTTCTTTATATTCACTGCAATAGCATTATCCATTGGTGTTTATGTTTACACAATCCCCTTTAATTGTTCAGCCATTTTATTTTCAATAGATAAGTCTATACTCAACCTATTGTAATCATTTCTGGCTCCTACATTTTTTGCCAAGCCACACATATAATTTCATTTCTGTAACATATAATTTTGTTGCCAGTTAGATCTAAATAACTAATTAACATAATTGATAGCCAACTAATTAGATAAAAGAGTAAAGGCTTTGGCATTAAATACTTAAGGATGTTTAATGCATTTTGATTAACAAATGCATTGAGGCACTGTTCTTAAGATCAAACTGCATGCATGACTTTATGAATCAATCGTGCATGCATGTTTCCAGAAAATTCAACTGATTTGTTAAGTTAGTTTTTGGATTGATTTACTGTTTGATCTTTTCTTCAAAAATCATTGCCTGCAGCCTTCAAGAAAAGGAACTCATTTCCAAACATCAAGCAGTATTACGGCAACTTGAGGCAATTTTATCAGTCCATAAATTGGCCAGGTCTGGGAAGTATGTGGATGCTGTTAGGGAGATAACTAGGATACCTTTCCTTCCTCTGAATCCCAGGACACCGGATGTTGCCATGGATGCGAGTTTATCTCCTCTTGTTCGAGCATGTGTGCCCGATCTTCTCAAGGCTGCTCTTAATTGTGTGGATAATCTTCCAGATACTGATGGAACACTTCGAGTATTCAAGTCTAAGGTAATGCTAAAACTCTTCATTGCTACATCACGGTAGCTAAGCTTTAGGGTATATGCTTGAACAACCTAACAAATTGTGTTTGAACCAGCTATAGCTTGAATAAGGGTACATTGACATCGTACTTGTATTTTACATCTAATACACTTGAATTCTTTGGATGTAGCCAACTGAACACACAGGGCCATACTTTTGAATTGTTTCACATGGGCATTCATTCATATTCATTTAATTGTTTTGCAAAAACAGATCTTTCTGTTATACTGGAGTTGCACTAAAATATTCCCCATCCCCCTCTCGCATGGGAGGATGGTTTAATCTCAGAGCCTTCGACATATTGTCTCCTAAGTTCCCCCCTTCTCATTTAATCTCTGAACTTGGAGGGAACCTGGGGAGAACATTGCAAAATGATTCATAAAAAATTATATATATATATATATATATATATATATATATATTTGTTTATTTATATATGTATGTATGCACGAACTAAATCTCAGAATATTCATTTCATTTGTAGCTTAAGTGGTATGCGATCTTTTGTGCTGTACTATAAAACCCAATGGAATTCATGATTTTAAAACCCGTCTAAAAACAAATGTGTATACCAATCATCTTAATAAAATTCTTTTAATGAAGGTCGGATCTGATCTATGGTTGCTTCTCTTCGTAGATTGCAAACTTTGTTGCAAACAACATGACC
>JAEMOT010001203.1:0-22067 GCA_019297695.1 Apostasia ramifera
TCTTTCCATTCATTGTTTTTTGAATGCATTAACTGTTTTCTAAAAAGTCTAAGAAGGTGAAATATTGTATTCTCATATTTTCATTCTTTTTTGCCACATAATTTCTTCCATATATCTTCCTTGAACAAAGCTGTCCAATTTGCTTGACCGAGTTGTGTGAAGGACAGCCATGGCCTCGGCATATTTAAGTCTGAAAGAACTTTGACACATCTTTTATTATTAGACCACAAAATCGAGTGCTCTGGAAGTTGCTCACTACATATAAAAATTAAAAATAATTACTTCATATGAAAAGGAATTACATATACTTTAAAATTTTTCTAAGATAAAGATTTCTTACCAAATTCGTAAAACTTCTACATTAAAAAAATCAGAAATCTCATAATGCAATTTAATTTTATCCCCAAACTGATTCCAAATATAGTTTTTATCAACTTTAAGAAACCACTCAACTCCGTCACTTGTTTTTTAACTGAAATTAAATATTTCAACATTAATACAAGTAAAAAGGTAAAAAATAACTAAATATATAATAAAAATATATTAAATAACACATATATCTTAAATAATACCTAACGTGACCGTTGAATTACAACTTTTCTATTCGCAAATTGCCACACGAGCTGTTTTGCATTTGTTGCTCATAACAATACTATTTAAGATTAAATTTCCATAGTACCTTCGATGCGAGTGGATCGACATTAATGCTTTCAAACAAAATCTACAAATAAAAGCATAAATATGACAGTATGAAGAGTTATGTATAAATACCTCAATATTATTGATAAAGTTAGGAGAAAATACTAGATCATCATTGAAGTAGTTCCTAAATTATTGAAATTGATTTTGCAAACAAATCTTTAAAGTCTTCTTAAATATTGTAAATACCAAACGTCCATCTAGCAAAACACCAATAGAATTGAAAAATAATATATCTGGACATTGCGTAGACGCTAAGAGAATCTCATCTGCTACAAAGGATTCTATAACCGCATATAATGTGAACTTAGTATTATCTTTTTTATATAACTTTCCAAGTGTAATTCCTCCTTACATATAAAAATTATTCCTCTGCGGCTTGTAATCTCATTATTTCTAGTGCGCCTCTCATCACACATTAGGCCTAGAAGCTTGTTAGTACTCTTTGCTCCATTGATTGATTCTATTCTCTTAGAAGACCACCAGGCGATCGCTCTCGCCCACTTCAACCACAAGTCGCCACAATCCCACTAGCTTCTGCCCATCACAAAACTTGTAGAAAACCAACTGAACATTTCATCTGTAATTTCTCATAAACTTTAAATGACATTTGATATGATAAACAATTGTTTCTATCACCATGTGTCAAAACAGGTATTTTAATAGATTCTGTGTCTCAACTTTAAGCAACTAGCAACTAAAAAATCATTACACATTGCAAAATCGGATCAGTACAAAACATGAGATTGGCAGACATGAAAGTCCTCTAAAAAATAAATTTCATTTAAAACTGAGTATTTCTAGTAGTGATTTTTCCCTCCAAACTAAACTTTGTCAGGATACAGTCAATTCCAAACATTCCAAACATTAGGGGGTTTCAAAAGAATCCAAACTAACTTTATAATAAAAACCGACTAAAACTTTCAACACGAGAATCATAGAATTTCAACAAGAATTACCTACCTTTTGATGTTGTCATTGAAAAGCATGAATTCAGAAAACTTTAATGAATAAATTTTTACCATGATTTCAAGAGCAGCATTCGTAGCACGGTTTTACAATAAAAGAAAGATGATCCAATAGGTAAACAACATTCTAAGGCATCATTATAGAAGCTGGAATCAAGAGTAATCAAAGAAAAGTAAATTTTCAAGGCAACGTGCAAGTAGTGCAAGTAGAGCGATGACTAATAATCTGAGTTTGCTACATTCTCTAATTCAGATTTCATTTCAGATTTTTCAACTTGAAAAATCAAGTCAAGGTAGCTTTCTACTCTAAATATACTCAGTTTTAGCTTATACCTTAATTGCCTAAGATCAAACTTTGCTGTAGGATATGGGAAATGAAGAAGCATAATTGGATATGTAGTTTAGGTAATGAGCTGGGCAATAGGGGAAGTGTTCCAGGCTATTTGATACTTTCAGACAAATCACAGAATGAGAAGAATAGTTAAACATTGAAGTACGGTTAAAATCAAATTATAAATAGTATTATACATATACTAAATTACTTGAAGAAAAAAATCGATAAAGATTCATATAAAAATCTGGTAAAATAGTTCTCAAAATAATAAAAGGTGGTACGTTCTTATACTCTTCTAGAGTTGCATCCAGATTTTGTCCAAAACTCCTAAAATAACTATTAACTTAAATAAACAAAAACAAACTGATGAGAAATAATGAATTTGCCATATTCATAGCATTTAAATATTAAAAAACCTCTTTCCATTCATTGTTTTTTGAATGCATTAACTGTTTTCTAAAAAGTCTAAGAAGGTGAAATGTTGTATTCTCATATTTTCATTCTTTTTTGCCACATAATTTCTTCCATATATCTTCCTTGAACAAAACTGTCCAATTTGCTTGAGCGAGTTGTGTGAAGGACAGCCATGGCCTTGGCATATTTAAGGCTGAAAGAACTTTGACACATCTTTTATTATTAGACCACAAAATCGAGTGCTCTGGAGGTTGCTCACTACATATAAAGATTAAAAATAATTACTTCATATGAAAAGGAATTACATATACTTTAAAATTTTTCTAAGATAAAGATTTCTTACCAAATTCGTAAAACTTCTACATTAAAAAAATCAGAAATCCCATAATGCAATTTAATTTTATCCCCAAACTGATTCCAAATATAGTTTTTATCAACTTTAAGAAACCAATCAGCTCCGTCACTTGTTTTTTAACTGAAATTAAATATTTCAACATTAATACAAGTAAAATGGTAAAACATAACTAAATATATAATAAAAATATATTAAATAACACATATGTCTTAAATAATACCTAACGTGACCGTTGAATTACAACTTTTCTATTCGCAAATTGCCACACGAGCTGTTTTGCATTTGTTGCTCATAACAATACTATTTAAGATTAAATTTCCATAGTACCTTCGATGCGAGTGGATCGACATTAATGCTTTCAAACAAAATCTACAAATAAAAGCATAAATATGACAGTATGAAGAGTTATGTATAAATACCTCAATATTATTGATAAAGTTAGGAGAAAATACTAGATCATCATTGAAGTAGTCCCTAAAATATTGAAATTGATCTTGCAAACAAATCTTTAAAATCTTCTTAAATATTGTAAATACCAAACGTCCATCTAGCAAAACACCAATAGGATTGAAAAATAATTTATCTGGACATTGCCTAGACGCTAAGAGAATCTCATCTGCTACAAAGGATTCTATAACCGCACATAATGTGAACTTAGTATTATCTTTTTTATATAATTTTCCAAGTGTAATTCCTCCTTACATATAAAAATTATTCCTCCGCGGCTTGTAATCTCATTATTTCTAGTGCGCCTCTCATCACACATTAGGCCTAGAAGCTTGTTAGTACTCTTTGCTCCATTGATTGATTCTATTCTCTTAGAAGACCACCAGGCGATCACTCTCGCTCACTTCAACCACAAGTCGCCACAATCCCACTAGCTTCTGCCCATCACAAAACTTGCAGAAAACCAACTGAACATTTCATCTGTAATTTCTCATCAACTTTAAATGACATTTGATATGATAAACAATTGTTTCTATCACCATGTGTCAAAACAGGTATTTGAATAGATTCTGTGTCTCAACTTTAAGCAACTAGCAACTAAAAAACCATTACACATTGCAAAATCGGATCAGTACAAAACATGAGATTGGCAGACATGGAAGTCCTCTAAAAAATAAATTTCATTTAAAACTGAGTATTTCTAGTAGTGATTTTTCCCTCCAAACTAAACTTTGTCAGGATACAGTCAATTCCAAACATTCCAAACATTAGGGGGTTTCAAAAGAATCCAAACTAACTTTATATTAAAAACCGACTAAAACTTTCAACACGAGAATCATAGAATTTCAACAAGAATTACCTACCTTTTGATGTTGTCATTGAAAAGCATGAATTCAGAAAACTTTAATGAATAAATTTTTACCATGATTTCAAGAGCAGCATTCGTAGCACGGTTTTACAATAAAAGAAAGATGATCCAATAGGTAAACAACATTCTAAGGCATCATTATAGAAGCTGGAATCAAGAGTAATCAAAGAAAAGTAAATTTTCAAGGCAACGTGCAAGTAGTGCAAGTAGAGCGATGACTAATAATCTGAGTTTGCTACATTCTCTAATTCAGATTTCATTTCAGATTTTTCAAACTTGAAAAATCAAGTCAAGGTAGCTTTCTACTCTAAATATACTCAGTTTTAGCTTATACCTTAATTGCCTAAGATCAAACTTTGCAGTAGGATATGAGAAATGAAGAAGCATAATTAGATATGTAGTTTAGGTAATGAGCTGGGCAATAGGGGAAGTGTTCCAGGCTATTTGATACTTTCAGACAAATCACAGAATGAGAAGAATAGTTAAACATTGAAGTACGGTTAAAATCAAATTATAAATAGTATTATACATATACTAAATTACTTGAAGAAAAAAATCGATAAAGATTCATATAAAAATCTGGTAAAATAGTTCTCAAAATAATAAGAGGTGGTACGTTCTTATACTCTTCTAGAGTTACATCCAGATTTTGTCCAAAACTCCTAAAATAACTATTAACTTAAATAAACAAAAACAAACTGATGAGAAATAATGAATTTGCCATATTCATAGCTTTTAAATTTCCATTCATTGTCTTTTGAATGCATTAACTGTTTTCTAAAAAGTCTAAGAAGGTGAAATGTTGTATTTTCATATTTTCATTCTTTTTTGCCACATAATTTCTTCCATATATCTTCCTTGAACAAAGCCGTCCAATTTGCTTGAGCGAGTTGTGTGAAGGACAGCCATGGCCTTGGCATATTTAGGGCTGAAAGAACTTTGACACATCTTTTATTATTAGACCACAAAATCGAGTGCTCTGGAAGTTGCTCACTACATATAAAAATTAAAAATAATTACTTCATATGAAAAGGAATTACATATACTTTAAAATTTTTCTAAGATAAAGATTTGTTACCAAATTCGTAAAATATCTACATTAAAAATATCTGAAATCTCATAATGCAATTTAATTTTATCCCCAAACTGCTCTAAATATAGTTTTTATCAACTTTAAGAAACCACTCAACTCCGTCACTTGTTTTTTAACTGAAATTAAATATTTCAACATTAATACAAGTAAAAAGGTAAAAAATAACTAAATATATAATAAAAATATATTAAAAAATACATGTCTTAAATAATACCTAACGTGACCGTTGAATTACAACTTTTCCATTCGCAAATTGCCACACGAGCTGTTTTGCATTTGTTGCTAATAATAATACTATTTAAGACTAAATTTCCATAGTACCTTCGATGCGAGTGGATCGACATTAATGCTTTCAACCAACATCTACAAATAAAAGTATAAATATGACAGTATGAAGAGTTATGTATAAATACCTCAATATTATTGATAAACTTAGGAGAAAATGCTAGATCATCATTGAAGTAGTCCCTAAAACATTGAAATTGTTTTTGCAGACAAATTTTTAAAGTTTTCTTAAATATTGGAAATACAAAACGACCATCTAGCAAAACACCAATAGGATTGAAAAATAATTTATCTGGACATAGCCTAGACTCTAAGAGAATCTCATCTGCTACAAAGGATTCTATAACCGCACATAATGTGAACTTAGTATTATCTTTTTTATATAATTTTCCAAGTGTAATTCCACCCTACATATAAAAATTATTCCTCTACGGCTTGTAATCTCATTATTTCTAGTGCGCCTCTCATCACTCATCATCAGGCCTAGAAGCTTGTTAGTATTCTTTGCTCCATTGATTGATTCTATTCTCTTAGAAGACCACCAGGTGATCGCTCTTGCCCACTTCAACCACAAGTCGCCAAAATCCCACTAGCTTCTGCAAAGCACAAAACTTGTAGAAAACCAATTGAACATTTCATCTGTAATTTCTCATAAACTTTAAATGAAATTTGATATGATAAACAATTGTTTCTATCAGCATGTGTCAAAACAAGTATTTGAATAGATTCTGTGTCTCAACTTTAAGCAACTAGCAACTAGAAAACCATTACACATTGCAAAATCGGATCAATACAAAACATGAGATTGGTAGACATGGAAGTCCTCTAAAAGATAAATTTCATTTAAAACTGAGTATTTCTAGTAGTGATTTTTCCCTCCAAACTAAACTTTGTCAGGATACAGTCAATTCCAAACATTCCAAACATTAGGGGGTTTCAAAAGAATCCAAACTAACTTTATAATAAAAACCGACTAAAACTTTCAACACGAGAATCATAAAATTTCAACAAGAATTACCTACCTTTTGATGTTGTCATTGAAAAGCATGAGTTCAGAGAACTTTAATGAATGAATTTATACCATGATTTCAAGAGCAGCATGTATAGCATGGTTTTACAATAAAAGAAAGATGATCCAATAGATAAACAACATTCTAAGGCATCATTATAGAAGCTGGAATCAAGAGTAATCAAAGAAAAGTAAATTTTCAAGGCAACGTGCAAGTAGTGCAAGTAGAGCGATGACTAATAATCTGAGTTTGCTACATTCTCTAATTCAGATTTCATTTCAGAGTTTGAAAAATCAAGTCAAGGTAGCTTTCTACTCTAAATATACTCAGTTTTAGCTTATACCTTAATTGCCTAAGATCAAACTTTGCCGTAAGATATTGGGAAATGAAGAAGCATAATTGGATATGTAGTTTAGGTAATGAGCTGGGCAATAGGGGAAGTGTTCCAGGCTATTTTATACTTTCAGACATATCACAGAATGAGAAGAATAGTTAAACATTGAAGTACGATTAAAATCAAATTATAAATAGTATTATACATATACTAAATTACTTGAAGAAAAAATTGATAAAGATTCATATAAAAATCTGGTAAAATAGTTCTCAAAATAATAAGAGGTGGTACGTTCTTATACTCTGCTAGAGTTGCATCCAGATTTTGTCCAAAACTCCTAAAATAATTATTAACTTAAATAAAAATAAACTAAATGATGAGAAATAATGAATTTGCCATATTCATAGCATTTAAATATTAAAAACCCTCTTTCCATTCATTGTCTTATGAATGCATTAACTGTTTTCTAAAAAGTCTAAGAAGATGAAATGTTGTATTCTCATATTTTCATTCTTTTTTGCCACATAATTTCTTGCAAATATCTTCCTTGAACAAAGCTGTCCAATTTGCTTGAGCGAGTTGTGCGAAGGACAGCAATCGCCTCGGCATATTTAGGGCTGAAAGAACTTTGACACGTCTTTTATTATAAGACCACAAAATCGAGTGCTCTAGAAGTTGCTTACTACATATAAAAATTAAAAATAGTTACTTCATATGAAAAGGAATTACATATACTTTAAAAGTTTTCTAAGATAAAGATTTCATACCAAGTTCATAAGACTTCTATATTAAAAAAATCTGAAATCTCATAATGCAATTTAATTTTATCCCCAAACTGACTCCAAATATAGTTTTTATCAACTTTAAGAAACCACTCAGCTCAGTCACTTTTTTTTAACTGAAATTAAATATTTCAACATTAATACAAGTAAAAAAGTAAAAGAATATCTAAATATATAATAAAAATATATTAAATAACACATATGTCTTAAATAATACCTAATGTGACCATTGAATTACAACTTTTCCATTCGCAAATTATCACACGAGCTCTTTTGCATTTGTTGCTCATAATAATACTATTTAAGATTAAATTTCCAAGTACCTTTGATGCGAGTGGATCGACATTAATGCTTTCAACCAACACCTACAAATAAAAGTATAAATATGACAGTATGAAGAGTTATGTATAAATACCTCAATATTATTGATAAACTTAGGAGAAAATGCTAGATCATCATTGAAGTAGTCCCTAAAACATTGAAATTGTTTTTGCAAATAAATTTTTAAAGTTTTCTTAAATGTTGGAAATACAAAACGTCCATCTAGCAAAACACCAATAGGATTGAAAAATAATTTATCTGGACATTGCCTAGACGCTAAGAGAATCTCATCTACTATAAAGGATTCTATAACCGCACATAATGTGAACTTAGTATTATCTCTTTTATATAATTTTCCAAATGTAATTCCTCCCTTAATCTTTCTTTCTCCTGAAATGTTCTAATCACAGTTTTCTACAAAAAAAATATATCAAATTTTAATTAATAATAACAAACATAAATAAGCATAAAAACACAATGTTAGCGTACTTATTGCAGAAATTGTATCTTTGATATATGTAATAGAATAACAATAATAAATTGAGAAAAATAATTTATATTTGCAACTCGTTAAAAATAAATCTAAATAGGCCTTCTTTTTGAATAGCATAAGAAAATTTAATATACCAAAATTATCAATTAGTTGGGCAATAAAACCATAACATTGCTTGTATTTGAAATTCAATTACATAAATCATGATGAATTAAATGATTTTATTGGCAGAATCAACGAGAATAGACTAAGTGGAGGAATGCATTATGTATTTTGTAATAAAAAAATTTTACTAAAGTTTAAAGGTAAATTATAGATGAACATATAAATAAATTATCATAGTAGAATGTATATCCATGAAGAGGTTTGAGTAGCCCCAATTGAGAATAAGCTTATGATTTGGAAATACAAATTGTTAATCGAGAGAAGCTTCAATGAGGAGTTGGTTAATGAATTCACACAAGTAAAAAGAGAAAGAGATAGAGGAAGACCAAAAACAATGTGGCAAGAACTTATAAGGAATGACTTTACATACTTGAAACTAATATGATTTGACAGAGTGCAAAAAAAAAACAACAAAGGATTCATGAACCTAATGTGATTAAGGCTTTAGTTGTTGTTATTGTAAACTATATTAGGGAAATTACTTTAGTGCATATGATGCTTAAAGTTTGAAAGTGGATATTTTAGGATGAAAGGTCCAATAGTGTGAGCAACTTTTGGTGAGCATCAAATGCATTATTAGGGTTATAAAATTGTGACATCCTAGAATTTGATTTGAGGTTTAAAAATTAAAGCTAATTTGGACTCAAAATAAATAATTTGACCTAAATGAAAAAATTTGAATTTATTTATAAGGGAATGAAAGTTAAAAAAATAAATTACAATTTTTTCTCAACAAGGATAAGAATGGCTGCTAGATGGGCAACCATCTGTCAGCTGCCACCTCTCCCTCTCTCCCACCCTACCACGTTTTGGAAAAAAAAGGGGGAGAGAAAAATAAGAGTCTCTCTTCACTCTATTTTTCTCCCTTCCGTCTCTGTTATTCCGCCCACCACATTTACAATGTAATTATTTAACTAGGATGTCACCCATCCCAATACTACTCTATCTCAAACACATTTAACTATGAAGTTTCTTATTATTAGCCTCACAGTTTACCCTAAATGGTGCTTTTACTATTTAAAATCATGTTATATATTTATACACCTTAGAATCTCACACTTTTTGATGTGAGACTATTCATTTCTGTGTGCCTCCACCTAGAAGCCTTTTCAAGAGCTGCCATATATCTGGGTGATTCTGATTTACTCTTATGGACATCACCTCGGCAATCATTTTCCGCCTTTTTTAGCCCCTGTACAGAGAGAAGCAGGGAGGGTTGAAGAAAGGGGGTTGATGATGGTGAGGAAAAGAGGGCATGGGTATTTAAAGAAGCAAACCAGAACCACAATGAGATTTTCGTAAGCATGTAATAAGGACCTCATCTCCAGCGCCGACTGATCGAGGTGAGTCCCTGATATTTTTTGCTAATGACCGGTTCTATGCTAAATGTTGTACTACAAACTAGAAACACATAAATAAGATAAATATCGTAGAAATAAAAATGCTGAGATGGATACGTGGGTATATGCGAAAAGCCAAAATAAGAAATGAGTATATCCGCAAAAAAGTTGAAGTGACCTCAATTGAAGATAAGCTCAGAGAAAGTCAGCTTAGATGATTTAGACATATAAATTGTAGAGCGATAGAAGTTTCACTAAGAAAATTTGAATTATTGGATTTTGCTCTTTTTAAAAAGAGGAAGAGGAAAGCCAAAAGACATGACAAAAAATATAAGGAACGATCTTACATACTTAGAGCTAAATGAGAATGTGTTATTTGATAGAGTGTAATGAAGACAAAAAGATTCATGTGGTCGACCCCACCTAGTAGGATAAAGGCTGGGTTTGTTGTTGTCGTTGTTGACCAGTTCTGTTCATTTAATTAGAATTTTTTTTTGAAATCTGCTCTTGCGTACTGTGAATGAGCAATTTCTATAGTGTTATGCTAACTTGCGAGCAGAGATTACTCTAATTCCATTGACAGAACCAATGGTAGAGTTTTCAGATTTAGATAGCAACCTGATGTTGCTTTGGTCCTCTAAGTTAATGCATGCCTTTATTATGATTGTACCTGGGATTCTAGGAAGACTAGTTATTGCTACAACAAAGGTCTACATTTCCAAATAATATTTTGTGGTTTTTTATTTTGAGCATCTACATAATATTTTCATCTTGATTTGATGGCATTTCTGGTAGGAAGGTATGCATCTTCCAAGTTCTCATCTTCTTTGGGAGCCATATTCTATGGTAGTTTGATGCACAAATTTGTTAGTCTCCAAATCTTTTATTAGTCTGGGTTGTTTGAATTTCTCTACAAATTTATGCGTACTGGCATTGAGTGCTAATAAATTATCAGTCAGTGAAGTTATTAATAGGTTACATAAATTTGCAGTATTTCATATACATGTTTCATTACAGGAAAAAATCAAGATTAAAACCCTTCTACTCATTCTTTTTAGCCATTAATTTTACCTTTTCGAAATCTATGACAAAGACCGCATTCATTTTTGCTGAAGGTATTTATTTGCTTATTCTAACATATCATGTATGATAACTAATATAGCTGGATATACACTAGTGTTATGCCAGAACGAGGCGAGATACTCAAGCACTTGACTATAATACAGCTATATATTGTGTATAGGTATGAAATAATTTGTGATACTGGTTGTAGAAAAATACTTTATAAATGCTGAGATAGTCAATAATGTATTTTATAATGTAGACTGATTAAGATCATTTAAAGTCGAAGAAATTCAAGAATTCTGGATTTCAAATGCAGAGAATATGGACTTCAAACACTATAGAATCTGACTAGTCATCAAGTGTGGCTATGCATCAAGTTGGAATAAAACAATTCAATTTCTTGCAGTTGAAGGACTACAAAGAACCGACAAGAAAGCAGTTAGAAGAAGAATTGTGAGCACAGGATGTCAGAAGTGCTTAACAGGAACTCATACAAGTGATGATCTTTAAGCTGCACATACACAATAAAAGAATCAAAGCATCAAAGAGCGGCGGACTTAAGTTCTTTAGGCTATCTCCTAGATAGCTTAGATTTAAGCAGATGAAACAGGGCGTTTAAATGTTCCAAGTAGAGCTTAGCCAAATGCTTCCCCAATTTAAGACGTCTGGGAGCACAAACGTTAAATGACTTTATTTTTAAGTCAAACTGATTTAAAGCTGTGCAGCCAAACGAAGCTTCTATCTCAAATCCCAATCCAACTGTTGCTTGAGAGTATTGAGAGTGCAAACGAGAAAATATCTCACACTGACAGTCTATACAAGTGATAGTCCTAACTCATTAAGCTAAGATTTTGGATTAAAAAAATGTTCACGCACCACTTACATATAGAGCTCAATTTAAGCACAGGTATTTCTCCTCAGATAAATTAAGTTCTACCTTTTAACTAATTATATAACAAATTAAATAAAATATCAACTACCGTCCATATAATATGGAAAAATAAAATGACAACTAATTTGGTTAGGACTAACCAAAGAAATTTATACAAGTTTAAAATAATATCATGTTCTGTGTTAAGTAAGAATAATTGGTTACAAATTAAACAATACAAGCATGTCATATTTATCTGTTAACTGTTTAAATCTTCATATTTGCATGTAGAGCAAAAATACTTCTAAGTACCCAAAAGGCGTTACCTTTTCAAGAAATACCATCAAATTCTCCATCATGTTCGCCTTCATATGTTGATTGCCATGAAAAATAAAAAAAATAAAAAAATCTGATCTCCTGTGCGAAAAGGAAACATCAGCCTTAAGTCCAATCATTCACAAAATCTGTGTCTGTTAACCTCTGAAAAAGAGGAAGAAACCAACCCACTCCTCTCCCTGCCCTTTGTCTGTAATGCCCTTGTCTCCATGTACAGTAGATTCCCCACTTTCTATTTTTACTATTTTTTTAAAATTTGGGTTCGTTGCTTTTCAATCTTTTAATGCACTTTGTGATCAGATGCCAATGGCACAAAACTAAAGTTCTGTTCTCTCTTCTTCTCCTTCTTGAATTTCTCTCCATCTCCTCACTGTTTCTGACTATGGAGAGAGAAACATTCTCCGTGCATGGGAACGAAGCTCAGGTGGAGAAAAACAGAGTAGTGCAGAACTTTCAGAAGAGCTTCGTTCAGGTTCAGAGAATTCTAGATCAGAACCGCCTCCTAATCAATGAAATCAATCAGAATCATGAATCCAAGATCCCTGACAGCCTGAACCGCAACGTGGGACTCATCAGGGAGCTCAACAACAACATCCGAAGAGTTGTGGATCTCTATGCCGACATCTCCACCACTTTCACCAAGTCCATAGATCCCTCCTCGGATGGAGACTCTTCTGCAGCAACGCCGCACTTGGATGCTAAGAAGAGAGTCCGGTCAGGTTGAGATTGAAGGAAGACTTCATGGAAAGAAGGGTGGGTTCAAGTTCTATTGATAGGTCATAGTGTTCCAAGGAAGGAAAGTGGAAGAGGGAGTGGAAGTAGTAGGGCTCTTTAGTTGAATGTAATAAGAGTTGTCTTACTCTGTAGTTGTTTTCTTCTCTTCGTTTCTATCAAATTAAGGTAGAGATCTGTAACTTCATATAGGCTATTGATCTCCATGTTGATTTTGCTTTCAGCAACAGCTGAGGTACGTATGACCTGTTCAGAGAGAGGGAGGGAGGGAGGGAGAGGAGAGATCCCACATTGATAGACGTAGCAGAGAAGAAGACAGAATTCAAGGAGATGGTGGCCGCAGCGAATGCTTATCTGATATAGCTACTTCGCTGCTTTTGTTTTTGCTCCCTAGTAGCATCCGCCGGTTGGCAATGATTTAAAATTAAAAATTCTGATTTAGAACCAAAATCCTCTTCCAACATTTCCTCTATATCCACTTCCACAGCCTGCCTTCTTTACCCCAGCCTTTCCTCCTTTCTTGGCTGGAAGGAATTTCCCTTTTTTAAGTACTCAGGCCCTCCAATACGAACCTGATGCTTTCTTTGGCCCGCTTGACGGCAATGCTCCCTTTTCCGATGCCATCTATCAATCGCTGGTTCCGGAGGACTTCAGGCCGCCGTGCCTTGAATCCTACAGAGGTACTACTGACCCTCGCGAACACATTCAGGGGTTTGAGGCTACAATCCGTTATCGTCACCCCGATGAGGCCACCAAATGTCACCTTCTGGCCAACACTCTGAAAGGAGCGGCCTTCAGTTGGTTTGTCAAGCTGCCCAGGGGCCATATCTGCTCCTATGAACATCTGAAATGGGAGCTGATCGCCCGTTTCATCGGACGAACACAAATGGTCATCTCCGATATGGTTCTTGCCAACATCAAGCAAGGTGAAAAGGAAAGTCTGCGCGATGTTTCCGGAGCTAGCAAAGAGAAGAAGCAGAAACATCGAGATGGTGAACCATCGGTCATGATGAGTCGTAGGAACAAGAACCGTGGCAGGGACGACAGGAAGCCACACTAAGCTTATGAACAAAAGCACTTCTTCTCCCGGCCGCTCACTGAAGTGCATGCGGCAGCCGTAAAGCAAGGTTGGGTTTGCCCTTCAGAACCCAAGCCATCACCGCCTGCTAGAGTAGATCCGAATAATTATTGCGAGTTCCACGGGACTATGGGCACAGGCTACACAAATGTCGCGCGTTGAGGGCCCTGCTTAACAAATTGGCAGACCAGGGCAGACTCGAGGAATTCCTGCTGATAGCGCCTTCATTCAATAGCACCCAGAAGGGCAAGGCCCCAGAGGAACCTGCGGAGCCTCTGGCTAAGGCCCCAACACCACCGTCGGGCTCGGGCCAACCAATCCGATCCTACCCTCCCGCTGCGAGAACCATCAACGTCATCTTTAGCGTTGATCCTGCTTCTGCTCGTCGCTAGATGATTGAAGTCGGCGGCATCTCTCATCAATGTTTTTCCTTTATTCCGCTCACTTTCTGTCATGAAGATCTTCCCCGTCAGGGCAACCCTCACAACAACCCGATAGTGTCACAGCCCGCGTCACCGATTTTGTGTTCGACGAGTACTCCTCGACTCAGGAATTGCAGCTAATATTTTATTTGAATCTGCATTCCTACAAATGGAACTCAAGGAACCACACCTCCGCGCAGGAACCAGTTTGCTAGGTATCTTCGAAGAGAGAGTCCAACCCCTCGGATTCATCTCCCTGCCGGTCTTCTTCTGCGACGACAATGGCTACGCCAGGAATATGGTGAACTCTGTTGTCATCAGAGCCAAGTCAGGCTATAACGCCATCCTATGAAGAACCACTCTCAACTCTTTCGGGATGGTGATTTCTACGCTACATCTCTGCGCGAAGTTTCCTATCTCTAGCGGCGTTGTCACCGTCAGAGGAGATCTTAGGCAAGCGTCCCAATATTTACAGATCGTCGCACGGCTCGTGGACGATCAACTAGACCCTAGGGAGTCCGAGCCTGTTATACCACAAGAGGGGGCCACTAATGTACCTTTGGGGAGAGAAGATTATCTTCTTCCATGAATACAAATCATCAAGCAGACGCCACTACTTTGCGTGGTCCCCTGAAGATATCATAGGAGTTGACAGAGCTGTATGTGAGCATCACTTGAACGTATCTAATGATGCAACCCCCGTGAAACAAAAAAAGAGAATCATGGCAGGAGAGAGGCAGAGCGCCATTGAAGTAGTAGTTAACAAGCTGTTGAAGGCAGGGTACATCAGAGAAGTCCAGTACCCACAGTGGCTTACTAACATCGTCATGGTGAAGAAAGCCAATGGTAAGTGGAGAATGTGCGTGGACTTCCGAACACTCAATCAAGCCTGTCCCAAAGACACTTACCCTCTGCCGCACATTGATATGATGGTTGACCGTACCTCCGGATATAATGTAATGAGCTTCCTGGATGCCTTTTCTAGGTATCATCAAATCCAAATGGCCAAAGAAGATGAAGAAAAAACTGCCATCATCACAGACTTTGGCATATATTGCTATGATATCATGCCCTTTGGTCTCAAAAATGCTGGCGCTACTTATCAGCATATGATCGACGACGTGTTCAAAAGCCAAAGGGGGAGGAACCTTGAAGCGTATGTTGATGATATTCTGGTCAAAGGCTGGAGCATGGAGGAACATCTTATGGACCTCGAGGGAACATTTAACACTCTCCGCAAATACAATCTCAAATTTAATCCTGCCAAGTACACTTTTGGCATTGTTTCAGGAAAGTTCCTGAGCTACCTGATATCAGCAAAGGGGATATAGGCCAACCCAAACAAGATATCGGCGGTTCTCAGCATGCCTTCCCCCTGATCTTTAAAGGAGATTCAAAAGCTGGCAGCACGTGCCAACAGCTTGGGAAGGTTCATCTCCAAGGCTGGTGATCGATGTTTGCCGCTCTTCCGATGTCTCCGCAACGGCAAGAAAGGCCAGTGGACTGATGAATGCGAAGCGGCTTTCACGAAGCTGAAGAAGTACCTTACTACTGTGCCGATGCTCGCGGCACCTAGGGCAGGGGAGATTCTTTCCCTTTACTTGGGGGTGTCGAACGCAGCTGTCTCAGTTGTCCTCGTGAATGATGATAAAGGGATCCAACGCTCTATCTTCTATGTCAGTCATATACTCCTAGATACTGAGACTCGATATCCCACGCTAGAGAAGCTAGCTCTAGCCCTTCTGATGGTAGCACGAAAGTTACATCCATACTTCCAGTCACATAGCATCCAAGTAGTTACAGATCAACCCCTTCTCAAGATATTGCACACCCCCAAAGTTTCAGAAAGGCTCCTCAAATGGTCCATCAAACTTGGCGAGTTCGATGTTAAATATGCTCCACGTATGGCGATTAAAGCACAAGAACTAACTGATTTTGTTGTTGAACTCTCCACTTCAGAGCCACCGTCCTCTGAAAACAAAGTTAAGCCTTGGTCTCTTCACGTCGATGGTGCTTCCGGACATCAATCTCAATGAGTCGAAATTCTTCTGACCAGCCCAATGGGTGTCGCCTTGCACCAAGCGGTTACTTTCCAGTTCAAAGTCACCAACAATCAGGCGAAATACGAAGCTCTTATTGCGGGTTTGAACTTTGCTCTCGGGATGTCTGTGAAACAGATACAGGTGTTCAGTGATTCACAGCTGGTTGTCAATCAAGTGAACCGCGCCTACGAGACGAAGGACGAGGTTTTGAAAAAATATCTGATGAAGGTCCAATCTCTGGTCTCCCAATTCGAAGAATTCTCTTTGACCCATGTTCCTAGAGAGGAGAATCAAGTGGCAGACCAGCTCGCCAAAAAGAGATTTCCTGACTTCCATCAACATCACACATTCGAGAAGCCTAGCTACGAATGTGCAGGAATCCAGAGTACTGAACAAACATCTTGCTAGATGGACAGAATTGTTGATTATCTGAAAAATTGGGTCAATCCCAGCAATCAACAAGAAGCGAGAAGGCTGAGGCTTGAGTGCGCCAAGTATGTTCTCATCGGTGACGAACTGTTCAAAAGGTCTTATGCTAAGCCCCTCACAAAGTGCTTAAGGCCTGAAGAAGCTCAGAAAGTCATGAAGGCTGTTCACCAAGGAGAGTGCAGAACTCATACTCGTGGCCGAAGTTTGTTCATGCGAATCCTACGCCAAGGATTCTTTTGGCCTAATATCCACAAGGATGCTCAAACGTTCATAGAAAAATGCCCAGTATTATGCCGATATGCAAAGGCAACCCGCAGGGTATCTTAGACCCATCAATTCGTCTTGGCTTTTCGCTGTTTTGGGGTTTGACTTTTTGGGGTCAATGCCTACCGCTATCCGAAGCTACAAATGGGCCCTTGTCGCTGTCGACTATTTCACAAACTGGATAGAAGCAAAGCCCCTGGCTCAACCTACTGCTCACAACGTCGAAAACTTCCTGTGGGCAAACATCGTATGTAGATATGGCGTTCCTATGGTGATTATCACTGACAACGGCACTCCATTTGCGAATCAGCTGGATCCGCTAAATCTTTTCTTTTCCATTACTATTTTTGTACAGAGTCCAAGCAGCTCTTCCTCTTTAAAATATAGTGAAAGACTTGAAGCTGATTCGGTGGATGTAGGGAATTTCATCCCAGAACAACTTTAAACTTCTATGTGCTTTTTTGGATGCTCTCTCTCTCAACTAAGCCTTAATTATCAGTCTTAGCTCACTGCGTACTGCCGTCTCTTAGGACTCTCTTTTTCTTCTTACGTCAACATTTTTCCTGGGAGGTGTCTCTCAGGATTTTTTCTTCTCCTCTCCTTATTTCATGCAATCTATCCCCCAGGCTACCTCGTGCCCCTTCAATACCAAGGACAGCTTCAGGGGTAACCTGGGAGATCCCCTTCTCCCTCTCCTTTTCTTTCTTACCTCCCCCCTCTTTTTTCTCGTCTTTCTTCTCACCACTGAAGGAAGAGAAGAAAAAGAGGTTCCTCTCTTGGCAAGAGGAGGTGCTGGCTTACCAAGAGGAGTGGACCGCACACCACCAGAGGTGTCTTCGTCAACCCCCTTGCGGGCGGAACACCCACCTTAGGGAAGAGCTGCTCAATGTCTTCATCTTTGAGCATAATCTTCCCTGGGTCAAGGCTTTCTCCCACAAGTGTCTGGCGCACGACACTCAACTCCTTCCGCCCCCCAGCCTTCGGAGGTGCCCTAACCGGGGAGTCAGAGATGTTCACCATTTCTACTTCCTGCTGCTTCTCCTTCTCAGGTTCCTGCACAGACTCAAGAGTTCGCACCAGAACCCTAGCGACCTTGGCCGGTGGCGTTTCCTCCTCCGCCTCAACTATTGGGATTCCCGCCTTTTCTTGCTGAAGCGCTAGGACCACCTCTGCAGCCGCCGATTTCGACGCCCCTTCAGCTTCTGGAGGTGTCTCCAAGGCCCGGGAGGAGAGGCAACGATCGGGGAACTGCTAGCCCTCTTTTTCTTTATCGGAAAGCTCGACAGGATCTTCCACTTATTTCCCTCCGCCATCTCTCTAACGCTCTTCTCCTTTTTCTTCTTGTAGGATTTCAAGGGCTGGTGGAGAAGAATGCGAACCGGCGGGGAGCCGCTCCTGCTTTATCCTGACAAGCCTTGGGCAGCGCGTCCATCAGTGCGACGGTGCGCATTCCAGAACTCACATTAATGTTCGCGCCCTAGCATGCGGGGGGACTGATGTTAACACGTGGTTTCAGCGCTGCATCTCAGCCGTACACGTGGCGCCTTGAGAGGCACACTAACCCTCTATTATGATAACTAGTATCCTCTTACAGGTTTCAAACCTCGATCCCGATGGTCTAGGCTTCCACAAACCCCATCGGCGAAAGATTTGGCTACAGCAACCTCAGGACATCAGACACGACCTATCTTAACTCTCCCCAAACGTCAGCCATGATATTTCGAGCCGTCTTCCAACACCATCGTCACCGATGTTTCTCAATCGTGCCTATCGCTGTCAGCGTGCCACGACCACACTATTTCCAATGCCGTTGTTATTGAGTATTCCATAATGTTATTTGCATCATTTCTTACGATATCTGTACATATTTAGAAATTCGTGTTATATTATTATTGTTAGGATATTGTTTTATCTAGAGAGTCTGTATTAACAGACTACTGCCATTTTTAGTGGCAGGTATAGCACTGGAAGGTTCACGGGATATAATGAGAGATATTAAAAGTTACGACAAGTGGATTTTAAATTATATGTTGCATGTTATAAAAACTGTATGTCTAACGTCTCAGTAGCTACTGGTTTGGCCAATTGTGAAAGGAAAGTCGAGTATTAGTAGCCGGACGTCACAAAAATATGGTTATTCCAAAAATAGTTAACTGGAAGGAAACACCAAAATTAATCTTGCCGGTGTTTTTCAACTAAGGCTATTTCTTTAAGACAAATCAGCTAAGGATGGATGAATGATTGCTATCTCGCGTAGGGAAACTGTTAATCATGGTTCACACTAGCGAGGTGTGAGTGGGGAAAAAGAGAAAGTAAATGAATCAAGTGAGAACATTTTTTTTTGTAAAGTACTAAATCACGCAAAATTAAACCACAAGATCCTAGAGTGTGTAGCATAAAATTCAACTTGCAACGTTTATAATCAATATATGAAATTTGTGTAAACCAAGAGCTATGTTTCCTTTGACTGTAATAAAAGTAATCTAGATATATGAACAGTGATACACATTAATGACGAACAAGTTTTTTTATTTCTCCATGTCATACTATATCTAGAGTATTATTCTCAAAGTAAACTTGGGAAGTTATAGAATGAGTGTGAGTTATAGCATTATCAGTCGGTGTAATGAAAGAAAGGAGATTTGATTAAACTAGGCATGAGCTCACATGCTATAGTAAAACTTACACTTGAAAAGAAAGTCCTCTCATAATGAAAATTTCAGTAACATAGTATCTTCTGTCATATCGCAATTACCACTATTAAAGAAAATTGAGAGAAATATAAAACAGACTAATAAGAGTTTAACAAATTAGTTTGTATTGCAAAAAATATAGCATTTACAGATTTATATAAAAAATTAGACATCAAAGAAGGAGAAGAATATATACAGATTTGCTAAGATAAGAAATAAAAAAACTAAATATTTGAATCAGGAAAAATACATTAAAGATAAAGTTCACAAAGTATTTCTCAAAAAAGAAGATATCCAACATAGATAAATAAATTATTTTTAAATTATTTTTAATGATAATTGTGATAATACATTTGGTTCCACGAAATTTAACATTCAAAAAGAGAATAAAAATTACTATTATAGTTGGTGTATTAATAAGACTGAAATTTTAGAGATTTTAAAGCAGATAAAGTGTAAGACGACAGTTGGACTGAATGATATCCCAATATGTTTAAAAATATATGAGAGATGGAGTATCTTTGCTTACTAGATTGTTGAATATATTTTTGAAGACTAAATGGATGCCAAAGGAGTGGAGGAAAAGTATATTGATATTTATTTCTAAAAATAAAGGTGGTGTACAAGATTATACCAATCATTGAGCTATTAATTTAGAAGTCATACTTTAAAAACTTTGAGAAAAGATAATCAAATAGAGATTACATTATAATATTAGGGTGTCACAAAATCATATATCTGGTAAATCTATTATGGAAGCTATTCATTTGTTGAGAGGTGTAACAGAAATATTCGGGGAGATAAAAAAAATCTGCATTTAATTTTGATTGATGTGAAAAAAGCTCATGATAACTTTCAAAAAAGTAAATTGAAAAGTTTTAGAAAGAAATGAGTTTACCATGATTATATTTAAGTTATCAAAAACATATACAAAGAGAGCTATTACTTGTGTTCGAATATAAAGTTGTTTAACTAAAAATTTTTCAATTATAATTGCACTACATTAAGTTTTGCATTAATTATAAAAATCCTGACTAGACATATTTAAGAAACAGTACCTTAGTGTATACTTTTTACAATAGATATTCTTCTTATTAATAAGATTAGAGAAAGAGCTAAAGTAAAATTTGAGTTATAGAGAAATACCCTAGAATCTAAAAATTATTGTCTTAGTAGATTAAAAAATTTAATATATGAAGTACAAATTTAATCAAGATAGAAGTACTTATATCAGTGAAATAATTGATGATCAAATTATCAGAAAAAGTGAAAGATTTAAATAGTTTAGATTAATTATACAAAATAACAATGAAATATATGGGAATGTCATCAACAGAATTCAAGTAAAATGGTTACAATAGAGAAATATTTCTAGTGCGTTGTGTGATAAAAGAAATTTTACTTAAACTTAAAAGTAGATTATACAGAATAATTATAAAACTAGTTATATTATATAGTGCAGAATGCTGGACCACAAAGTGAAAATATACAAGTAAAATAAGTGTTGTAGAGATAAAGATGCTAAGGTGAATAAATCGATATACACGAAAAGATAGAATGAGAAATGAGTATATCTGTGAGAAAGTTGAAGTAGCTTTAGTTGAGCATAAGCTCAAGAAGAGTCGGCTAAGATGATCTGGACATATAAATCATAGGCCGATGAAGGTTACAGTAAGAAGAGTTGAGTTATTTAATTTTGCCTATGTTAAAAGAAAAAAAGGAAAACTAAATAAGACACGATAAAAAATCATCAGAAAGAATCTCACATATTTGGAGATAAATGAGAACTCGTTATTTGATGGAGCGTAATAGAAAAAAAATACTCATATAGCTGACTGGTGGGGACACAGATCAGCATCGAATTGGATGGTTAGGATGACGTTATGTACTGAATCAAAATTCAAATTCAAATTAATTAGAGCTAATAGAGATTTTCATATTAGCTTTATTTAAATTTGATTTGATTCAGAGCATATTTGGAAGATTTGGAGACTCACCACATTTGGAGCTGATTTTATTTAGTTCTATATTTGCTTTTATTTATTTGGTATTTTATTTTCTGCATTTAATATTGTATTTTCAAATTTCTACATGGGATCTCTCTATATAAAGAGGTCGCCTTGCATTGTAAAAAAGAGTATTTTGATGAATGAAATTATGTTTAAGTTTTCTCAGAGCTTAGATCCGGGTTAAGGGGTCGATATTCCGGTGAAGGAAAGGGTAGGGT
>JAEMOT010001207.1:10685-24836 GCA_019297695.1 Apostasia ramifera
TATATATATATAAATATATATATTTTAAAATTATAGATATAATTTTTTTTCCATGCGTAAATGTCACCCAGAGGCTTCTGTGGAGTTTCTATGCATGTAGATCCCTTTTTGAAGATAATTATCAAATTTTCATAAGCAAATAAAGAGATTTTTAATTAATGAGATGACATAAATGCTTGGCTTTTTCTCTCTTTTTTTTTATTCTCACTCAATATGCTTGATTTTTCAATCGAAGGGAGTCAAATTATGCGTGATGACAGTGACAAAAAAAATACAACATAGATATTATTTATGTCATCATCTTCCACCTTCTAGATCTTTCAATCTGATCTCTCTCATCTACACGCATCGCTATTGATGTAACATTCCGTAATCTCATTGTAGAAGTATTATCCGCTTTGAATCTAGAAAAATTACGTGATTTGAGCACTTTTCATAAGGTCACCCATCCTTATACAGCTTAGGATTTCACTTTCTTTCCGATGTGGGACAATTCATTCCTGTGCCCCTCTCATCACTCATTATTCGACCTAGAAGCCTGTCAGGAGCCGCACTTTACCTCAATAATTTCTTTCTCTTAAGTCATCACCCGGCGATCACGCCCCACCCTCTTTGGCCACGGGCATCACAACTGAGGTAGTCTACATGCTCTTATCTCTCTCTCTCTTCTCTCTCTCTCTCTCTCTGTTTGTACATGTAGGGACTAAAGAAGAGTGAGAGGTGATAGTAGGAGAAGAAAGAAGACGAAGGATAGATAGAGGAATAACGATAGTACCCAGACTCTTTTGATTCCTCTTCTTGGTGAGGAAAATAGGGCAAGAAGATTGTGACGTTATCATAAGCAAGGCTGTCAATAACAAAAGTATTAAAATACTATCAGCGGAGAGAGCAATGAAGGAAAGAGTGAATAAGGAGGGAAATGAAGCGTGTTATTATAAGAAAAAATGTATTATTCGGTTAAAAATATTAATGTTAAGCTATTCTTTAGCTTTTTAATACAATATACTAAAATATTTGAGTTAATAAGTTTCACAATATAATATACTAAAATATATAATTTTATGTTTGTTTAATTTTAAATAAAATCTAAGATTTCTTAAAATTACAAGTCTTTCACTGTTTGATATTTTTTAAATACAACCAAACTTAAATGCAACCTCAAGAAACAAATTTTTGTGAGATGTCAAAAGTCAAAAGCTTATCACATTTTTAGCTATGGCTAAGTTTTTCTATTAATAAAAATATAAAATTTATATTTTATCTGCAAATTTTAATATTTAACATCACTTTATTTTATAATTTTTATAATTCTTAGGTCTCATTTTTTTTAAATAAGAAAATTTTTTATTTTTATTTTTTAAATTTAATGAGAAAGAAATTTATTTTATTATTAAGAAGTGTGTGAGATGTATAATAAAGTTAATTTTTAAATTTAAATTTATATTGAGCTGAAAAAATAGCTCGAATAAGGCCTTAATGTATTAATTAATTTAATTTTTAATTTCATTTAACTTACTTTATTTTTCATTAGCACTTCTTTCAAAACAAACCATATAAAAATATCCCTAATGCTCAAAAAAATCTTACACCAATTATCTATTATTGCTAACATTATTATTTAGAGAAAATTACAAGTGGGTCCTTATAATTTATCTTCAATTATATTTTGATTTATATATTTTAAAATCCTTCACTTAGGTCTTTAATATTTTTAAAAATTTTCACTTAAATATTTAAAATTTAAAATAGGGGCATCAAAGAATCAATGAAAAATAATATTGTTACTTCTCTACAAAGTTTGGTATTGAATGTAACATAAAATTGACTTTTATTAAGAGATAACTAAGTGGTAAATATTTTTTGATTGTAGATAAATAGTAAATTTAATATTAAAATTTATATAATATCTCCAAAAAAAAATTAGTTTTTAATATTATATTTGTTATGATGTTAAATAAAATATAAATTAGTGGAGAAATTTTATGAAGTGTGTAGATATTTTAAGTCTTACCAAAAAACTTAATATAAATTTGAATATTAGAATCAATTTTATTTTATATTCTATGTATTTTTTAATATTAAAATAAATTTTTTTGATATTAAATTTAAAAAATAATTTTTTTTATCTAAAAAAAACTCGAATTAAATAAGTTTTAAATCACTCAAGCTCAACCTAAAGACAATCCAATGGAAGACTTTAAGAAGCTAATGGTGCTTGGATTTGTGAAGTTGATTTCCTTATCACCAAGAAGACCAAAATTAGAATAATTCAAAGATTCTAATGAGTTATTTATTTATTTATTTATTTAGACCACCACTTTCATATTTAATTGATATTATTTCCTACTATAACATCACATTTGCTTAATTTATTTATCTAAAGAACTAAAAAAGTTTTTAAAATAAGAAAATTGATTATGAGTGTGAAATGGGTTAACTGATTTATGTTCACTTCTGATAACTCAGACGTTTTTTTTTTTTTTTTGATTTTTTTACTATTTTAATTGTAGTGGTGTTTATACGAACTTGAGATCTCCTGTTTTCAGGCAAACTCTCTCTTCATTGAGCTGTGAGAAATTCGATAAACGTAGTTTAGTGTTTATATATTACTGCAAAGAGTTGTTTTAAGCTTTTATGTGTACGAAAAACGTACAAGCTGTTCTATCGATTTTGATTGAAATTTGAGAGTTTTAAGTTAAAATTCTCTCATTTTTAAGGTGGATTTTTTGAAATTATGATGTAATTAGGATAAAATTCAAAATAAATTTTTGTTGAAATCGAAACTAACAAAATTAATAAAACTATCACAATTAATATTTTTAACTTTAAATAGAAATATTTTTTTATTAAAAATTATAAATAATATGAAATAAAGTTAATTATTATATTGAGAGGATGTGATATAAAATTAATTATTATATTGAGATATATAAGGGATGTGATATAGGTTAGTTATTATTTTAGTAATATATGTAGAATGTAAAATAAAATTAATTTTTTAATACTTATTTAAAATTAAATTACATTAATTTTTAACTGCCAGATAAATGGGACCTCAGTGTTAAAATTCTTTTTGTTTTTGAACTATTTAGTGTTAGAATTAAATAAAAAAAAAAAACTATTGCATGCATCAAGATTTTTTAAGCCAAAAAGAAAAATCAAATCAAACCTACAATATATTATTTAAAATAATATTTGTATAATTAAATGAACTTCAAAGAATATAATCTAACCATACTATTGCTTTCAGAAATTACTGTTATTTAACCAGAAATGCTGATTTAATCAACATTTTCTGTTGATTTTTGCCATTTTCCGAATGATTTATTTATTTACTTTTTATGCTTGATGGAATTTATTTTAATATATATGTTTGTATCTCAAATAATATAATATATTTTACCAGTTACAGCTGAAAAAAAATATTCTCATTTCACTCCTTTAGTTAATGCCATTCTTTTTTCCTCAAATCAAATATACTGAATATATGAAATGCGCATTGCACTAATATTAATGAGATAACAATTGATAATAAAATTATTAAAAAAAATAAACAATTAAATATCACAGATTAATTATATAAAATAATACTAAAATAGATAATAACATCATTAATAGAATTCAAAAAAAAAATTTATTCAGACTAAAAAATAAAATTTAGGGATAATTACTTACATGCCACACCATTTAGTTTTATTTATGTCTTACCCATCTATTATTAGTTAATTACACTATCGGCTATACACACTCAAAATATTATAAAATCTTACATACACACATTTTAACTTATTTCTATTATTGTTAAGACGGGAAACAATCAAAGAGTTTTTACGTGGAAACCGACTGAAGGAAAAACCACGGCTCCTTTTCGAGGAGGCTTGAAATATCACTCGAAATGCTTTTCTAAGAGTTACAGAGTATACAAAGGATTTTTGGATTCCAGCCCCCTTGAAGGCTGTGTACAGGAAGTATATATACCCTGGGCTTGTTATGTCTAGTCGCTTTAAGCCGAATAATCTACAGCCCTAGTGACAGCTCAATTAATGCCTGCGGACGGCTAGTACGTGACTACTGCTGTACGGTGTGTCAGCGGTTACGGTCCGTCGGCGGGAAAACCGCATCTTCCCCTAGGGCAGTACGATTCCCAACGGCCAGATGACACGTCGGGTCTTTGTTCTTCAGGATGCTACCTTTTCGGCGTCTGCTGTTCGGGCTGATACCTTTCTTGTTCGACTCGGAGGCCTTGCCTACGTGCCCTCTGTGTGACTTTCCACGTGGACGGTCCCGATGAGGAAGCGTGGATCCAATTGCAACAATTATAATGAGTAATCATAATTTTTTAATAACCCAACTATAGTTAGATTACAAAAAATCTGAGTCATTCATCATATTATTTTAAGGATATTTAAATATATTTTGAGTGAAAATTCTAAAATCTTAATATTTAGGTGGCAACAAAGGAAGGAGACATTCGCGATGTAAATTGATTTTAGGACAAATAATGCTTTAGTATAGCATTGAGGAAAAGAAAATATGTACCATTAAGGATAAAAATATAATTTTAATGATTTACTAATAGAATTTTTTTTTTCAAATAAATTTTGATTAAGTTTTAAATCAAGTGTGTGTATATAAGATTTTGTAATGTTTTGAGTGTGCATAGCGTAATTAACTAAGAATAGATGGATAAAACATAAATAAAATTAAATGGTGTGGCATGTAGGTAATTATTCTTAAAATTTATATAGAATAACAATAAGCTAGTAATATTATATAATACTGAATACTGTTCCAACTCCTCTTCCATGGAGATCTGAAATATCTAAGGGGTCGTTTGGTTCAGTGTTATCTCAATGTTATGTTATGTTATCTTTAGAAAGTAATTATTTGGTTTAATGACATCTTTAAATAATATTATAATTAATTATAAAAATATCATTATATGCTGACATCTAGATGTCACCCCAAATCGGGCGACATCTCAAGATAACACCATCAATTTGTTATTATAATATCAATAACTTCTAACTAAATAAAAATAATTTAAATAGCATTGATATTTTCTAATATCATAACATTGAACCAAACAAATATCCATTGATGAATAACAATGATATTTAGATAACATGACAATTAAATAACATTGACATTGAGATAACACCGAACCAAACGCCCCCTAAGTCATATTCAAATGTCACGAATGTTAACTATGTATAGAGTATAATAAGAAATTTATTTACACGATCTCGATCACCTTAATTTAGCATTTAGGATCATTAATGTAGACGGCTTTGAAAATTAGTATCAAGCGAATTATAGTCTCAAATTTTGGATGTGGGCTAAACTTGAGATGGTTAGCCACATCTAAGAGTCTGTTTAGCAATAAGATTAATGTAATTTTGCTATAAATATTATGATTGTCTATATATATATATATANTTAATTGATATATTGAAAATAATGTAGAATATAAAATAAAATAATTTTTTTATATTAAAAATTGTGTATAATAATATAAAATTTAATTTAATATTATTTTTAAAATTTTATAATAAATAAATTATTTTAGCTTTTCGCAAGAACAAAATTATGTGAGGACTAAACATTTTCTAAAAACTTATTTGGCAATAAGAATAATTTAATCTTGTCATTAAAATTGTGATACTATTATTTTTAATAAATAAAATTAGTTATATTAAAAATTATGTAGGATATAAAATAAAATTATTCGATGTATTGAAAATGATATAGGATGTGAAAAAAATTATTTTTTTACAGTGAAAGTTGTTTATTATATTATAAAATTTAATTTAATATTATTTTTAAGATTTTTATAATAAATAAAATATTTTGATTTTTGGCATAACTAAAATAGTACGGTGACTAAACAAGTTCTAAATGTCGTGAGCTTTGTATAATTACTTTTCAATGCGGTTGATGTAAAAAAAAAAAAATTCAAGGAGGCGAATTAGTTAGGGAAATAGTTCTTAAACACGAATTCAGAATAAAAATAACGAGCGAAGAGATAAACAAACGAATATATACAGACATATTAAAGATAAATGGAGATTAGAGATAACATGAATCTGTTCGATATTCGTTTCTACGTAAATATCACATTTTTCAGAACTCCTTATAATCTAAACCAGTTCAACATCCATATTTACGCAAACTACACGCACCGAGTCATTTTCATTGGTACTTCTAAAGAATCGAGAAACAAATTTAGCTATGGCATTTCATTTCGCGATATCTCCTTCCAATATTACACATTTTTAGAGCTTAAAATTTAATTAATTAATATAAATGATAATTTTACGCTAATTATCGACTGTCAAATAAAACAGACACGAATAGCTAAAATAAAATGAATAAAATACAAAATAAACGTCAACCAAATTCTCCACACAACGAGCTTAAATTCATGCCATCAACTCGATGAGTTTCAATGCTTTGCAACAGTAGTGTGAGCCATGAAGAATATTATTTTTATTATTATTTTTTTTTAAATTTCAGAAGAATATTTTTTTTTAGCCACAAGTTTATTTATATATTTTTTTGAAAACTATTTTTAGTCATTTTTTCACCACGTTCGCACTTTCCACCGAGCCCAGCTTTCCAGCTAAAGTGAGCAGCGAGCTGCCATCCAACTAGGGCGGTTACCAATCTTAGTTCGAGCTGAGTCAATACTGACTCGAAATCAAATTGATTATATTCTGATCGACTCAATTTTGACTTGAGCTGGATTAGATTTGACTTCGAGCCGATTTCGATTTATTTTCGAGCCAACTCAAAAATGAATGAAATCTCTTTTTTTTTTTAGCTAATCTCGAGTTGGGTTAGCTCAACTCGATCGGGCTCGAGATCGGCTCAATTTATAATATATATATTATATAACATATATATATTACTTAATATATATAATATATATATCTATTATAGTATAAAATATATTTTAATTCGAGCCAAATTCGTGCTGGATCGAGCCAAGCCTGCCCGGCTCAAAATCGGCTCGAAATTATTACCGAGTCAAACTTTTGGAGCGTTAATCGGCTCATTTAAATCGACTCGATTTTGATTCAATCTGAAATCGATTCAATTTTTGATCCGATCTCGATGCATATTAACAGTCTTACATCCAACATATATCTAAAAATAAATCAAAATTGATATGGCTGAAAAATTGCACATGAATCCCTGCCCCTGCCAGTTTAATTTATACAACTCCAAAAATTTTGAAGTTAAGTCCATGCAGATCCTTTTTCCTTTCATCTGAGTCACCAAGATTAACCACCGGTCCAACATGTGGCAATTTAAAATATGAAGCAGCATCAAACTTCACCTAATAAATTGTTTACAATATGATGAGATTTATTTAATAGTAAAAATAAGCATTCGATTACATCAAAGAAGCAAATAATTTTTTTTTTCTTACATACGACCGAACAATTGAGTTTATAATATTTTTTTTAAATAAATAGACTAATACAACAGAGGATAAAGGGAAACACTATTGGCTTCCCGCAAACTGCTTTCATTTGAAAGGCAGCGTATACACATCAGAAATAAAATAGTATTATGAAACAAATGATCGAAAGTATCGAATGTAAATAATTGAAATTAAATACTATGAGCCTTGCAAGTAGTAATGTGTTTTTTAATTTTGTGAGTAACAATATGACGAATAGCTTTTCTGAAAGGAAAATTATTAGGACAAATAACCGCAACCAATATTAGAGATGAAACACCTGTGCATCCAAATAGAGGTCGACGTACTTAAACCAGTCACAAACCAAAACATCAGTAAGACGAAGAAAGTATTTCTTACATAACAAAAATCGAAATTTGTCGAAATATGACAAAAAGAAAGATGATCATATTCTCATGGAAATGGATGAAATTATATTAAAAAAAAAACAATTTCATACCCACAATTAAATTCCGGCTATACTTCTATATGTGGATTTGGGATGTATAGACATAATATTAAGGATTTTGGAGCAAAAAATAAAATTTAGGAAGAATTTGAGGGTGGCTTTATAATTTCAACCCACAAAATTTAACTTACATGAAATGTGGCCTAAATACCAATGACCTAGATGTAATTAACAAAATATAAAAACAGAAATACCGGTTTTATTTTATGATAAAAAAGGTTTGACTTTTTTGTTTATTTAAACCTAAGACTTGTAGATATAATATTAAAGATTAACACGGCTTTAAGAATTTGAGGGTAGTTATATAATTGGCCAAATTACATATATCACCCTTACATTTTTTTTATTAATTTAATCTCAAAATTATATATATATATATATTTTAGTTACTAATTTAGATGCATAATTACAAATTCGTAAATCATTATTTTATTTTAATGATTTGAAATATAAGAGCTATGCATAATAAATACTTGATTAATTGAGTCTAGACTTGATTCGACCCAAATTAAATCCGAGTCAATTTTGAAACAAAATTGTCCGGATCCGAATCAAGACCTAAAGATGATTTCACAAGCACACAGAGAATAATGCTGGTCTTCTCTATAATTGGCCCATATAATTCCTCACCCAAACGTTGGAGCTGCATGAAATAGCTTAAACATGAAGGTCTTAGATGTAATATATCCCAATATAAAAAACAGCGCTAGCGGCGCATCTACTTCCCCACCTTGTCTTTCTTCAGAGTTCAAACTCTTCTTCCAAATGCCAAGCTAATCCGAACTCCTCCTGCCATCAATTCCCGCAAGATGGCAACCTCTTCCCTCCTCTTCTTCCTCGTCCTCTCCGCCGTGGCCTTCGTCGCCGCCGATAACAACTCTCCGGCGATCTTTCTATCCGTCTGCGGCGCAAACAAGACGTCAGATCCGGAGGGCTTCGACGTCCACTTCGTCGATGCCATGGAGCAGATTTTCCAAAACATAACCAAATCCGGCTTCGCTACTTCCGTATCCGGCAGCAATCTCACCGTCTACGGCCTCGGCCAGTGCTTTACATACCTCTCCCCCGTCAATTGCCAGCTCTGCTACGCCCAAAGCAGAGTGAAGGTCCCCCACTGCCTCCCGGCCTCCACCGGACGCATCTACCTCGATGGATGCTTCCTCGAGTACGCCGACCGCAACGTCTCCGCCGACTCCGTCGACTCGGCGGACGCCTTCGATTGCGGCAACTCGACAGTCAGAGGATCGGCTCCGGCGAACTTCGTGAACGCGACGGCGGCTTTTCTACAGAACCTGACGGTGTCGGCCATCCAAAACACGGAATTCTATGATGTAGGGAGCATCGATGTTTCGCCGCAGCTCAAGATCTACGCCATGGCGCAGTGTTGGAGGTCTCTGAATGCCAGCGGATGCAGAAACTGCTTGGAGAAAGGGAGACAGAACCTCGTCGGCCGGTGTTTGCCGGCGTCCTCTGTCGATGCCAAGGCCATGAATGCCGGGTGCTTCATGAGGTACTCGACGATGCCTTTCTATTTGCAGGCGAACACAGCCGGCGGCGGAAGCTCCTCCTCCGGTACTCATCCTGCTTTGTTTTCATGAATCATTCATCAAAATCCAGGTCTGAACAATAACCAAAAATTAAATCTCAGTTTGGCGTAAGGCGGTTGCGGCTTTAAGCGCCGTAGTGGCTGTACTTGCCGTGGTTGGAATAGCTATCTTCTGGAGGTGGAGGAAATCTCCTGATCCTGAAGATGGTAGGCACGAAAATCACTAAATTTCCCTTTCAATTTTGATCCAGAAGATTGATATTTTGATCGTTCTAAAATTGGCTTCAGATACCGACGGTACACGTGAGATCATCCGATCAATAACCCAATCCCATCTAAGTTTCAAGTACGAAGATTTGCGTGAGGCAACTTGCAATTTCAGTGAGGAAAAGAAGCTCGGCCAAGGGGGTTATGGCTCTGTTTATAAGGTAAAGTTCTGAACTTTTTGATCCTCCAGCTTATATACGATAATTGAATAGCTACCGACTACCGTGTTGTGATTCCTTACAGGGGACTCTGCCTGATGGAAGGGAGGTAGCTGTTAAGAGGCTTTTCTTCAACACCAGGCAGTGGGTTGATCAGTTCTTCAATGAAGTCACCCTCATCAACCAAGTGCAGCACAAAAACCTTGTGAAGCTGCTGGGCTGCAGTGTCGAAGGGCCTGAAAGCCTTCTCATCTATGAACTCCTCTACAACACCAGTCTTGACCACTTTTTATTTGGTATAATCAGTAACTATTATACTAGAAGAATCCAGATTCATTACGTGATCACCTCTTTCTGCTTTCAGATCCGTTGAAGAAGGCAGCACTGAACTGGGAAAGAAGATTCGAAATCATGGTCGGCACCGCTGAGGGGCTGGCTTACCTTCACAATGCTTCAGTGGTTAGAATCATACACAGGGATATAAAAGCCAGTAACATACTGTTGGATGAAAGATTCAGGCCAAAGATCTCTGATTTTGGCTTGGCGAGATACTTTGCAGAGGATCAAAGTCATCTAAGTACTGGACTAGCTGGAACATTGTAAGCACGAAGAACCCCTCTCCCCAAATGCTTCATTCATTCTGTGTTATGAAATGAAATGAGGTTGAAATGCTTGCAGCGGCTACATGGCTCCTGAATACATTGTCCACGGCCAGCTAACTGAGAAGGCAGACATCTACAGCTTCGGCGTGGTGGTTCTGGAGATCATTACAGGTCGAAAGAACCAGAATTCAATATCAGCATCGGCAGAGGGCCACTCCCTGATGCAGCAGGTAAGCTTCTTGTCCAATTTAAGTAAGAGGTAATGATCAATCAGCCTTCATGGAGTATTAACAAAAGCTTCTTTTATTTGGTGAAGATATGGCGGCACTATAACTCAGATTCACTGATCAAGCTGCTTGATTCTGATCTTCAAGGCAATTGCTCGGAGGAAGAAGCTCTGAAAATATTCCACGTGGGTCTTCTCTGCGTGCAGGCATCTCCCTCCCTGAGGCCGCAGATGTGGAAGGTGGTCGAGATGTTGACCAGTAGGTCAAAGGTGTTGCCCATCCCCACACAACCCCCATTCATCAATGTTAAGGGAGCAGAGAGCCAAAGCAGGAGTGGTAATACCTCAGAGAGTTCTTACCTGCTGACATCCTCAATTAAGTCTCCTGATTCAGGGGAGAGATCAGTAAATCAGCTCTCAGTCAGTATTTTTCAGGGAAGGTGAGCCACTTCTCGGCCTCTGGCTATCATCTCCAGGATCAGGTGTTCTTCGTTGGTGTAAATACAGTGTGTGAGAAAGAAGCTTAAGTTTGCAACTTGGTTATGATTCTTTTCATTTTTTAAGAGGTTTTTCTTTGTTAGGAGGGACGAGGGGGGACTTTTGCTTCCTTGTTACATAATAGATGTAAATGCGTATATAACTATACAAGAGAAAGGATACTTGAACAAGCATGCATGGTTGTGCTATTGGGAATCAATGGCTGGGGCTGATACGGCTAACAAATGCATTAAGGTTTATTACTATTCATTTAGCTCTCACAGATCTTTACTCGGATCAACCTGTTTAATCCAAGGTCAAGTGGAAGAACCGTGACTCGAAAAATTCAGGTTTTGATCCCCTATGGAAAACATATAAACGTTATAAGTAATAACGTTTGTTCTTTGGTTTATCACGTGAAGTAAAACGTCTCATCTTCCAATATTTTCCTAGCGCATAGCATGTATGCCTCATCGAAAAGAAAGAGTGTGTACGGCTTTCGGGTTGGTTCAGATCCAGCCAAAAGCTAGAGAGTCATGTTCCGAATGGTCAAATATCAGCCGTGTTCAACTTCATAAACGTGAATTAACACCTCGAACATAACCTCGAGACACGTCTCATGCTAAGATCTGGTAGTTGAGTAAGTGGTCAAAATATACACCTAACAGATAAATACGTGGTGGTTGAGTAAATGAGCAGATGATATGCGGTAGTTAAGTAAATGAGCAGAAGGCTGAAACTTCAGCTTCCCCAATAAATGCTTGTCAGCAGAAAGGCCTACAGACCTGTTAGCTTCTGATGTTGTGACGCTACCGGCCCTGCATTAAAGAGGGGTCGATTATCAACAAAGAAAGCAGATAGATCACATAATTCAGACTTTGAAGACGGCTCGATTGAATCAGCCAACCATGGCAAATGGACTCATCAACAAATGGCAGGCAAGCAGCAAGCAGCAATTAGAAGGTCAAATAAGCGATTATGAGCGTATAATGAACACAGGGTCAAATCGTCAATGAACATGACAACTTAGAATAACACAGCTTGTCCTTCTTGAAAAAAATTTCATTTTTCTAGTTGAAAGAGCCTCAAAAGGAAGACTTTTTCAAACTAATTGCTGATATATATATATATTTATGTGTATTTATGTATGTATGTATGTATATCAAGAAAAAAAAGGGTTTCTCATGGTATGGGAAAATTCTCAATTGCCCTCTTCACCTAAAAGATACTTGTACAATAACCATATAGATTCTTTCAAACTGATGCATAAATATTACGAAATTCTAACTTGTTTGCATAAATATTATGAAATCCTAGCTCGTTACAAATATACCTAATCTTAGTCTCTTAAAAGATTAATTAGTAAATCTGCTAACTTATTATTAGAATTGACAGAAAAAATAATGACTTTCCTGGACTGAATTTTCTCCCGGATGAAGTCGTTAGCCCTAAGAGCATTTTGTTTGATGATACAAATTAAACAATACAACAATAATAACAACCACTAAGTCTTAATCCAAGCCTTAATTCCACTAAGTGGGGTTGGCTACATGAATTCTTTATTTTTATTACGCTCTATCAATTAACAAATCTTTATCTAGGTCTAACTACATAAGATCACTTCTTATAATTTTTTATCATGTCTTCTTTGTTCTCCCTCTTCCTATTCGTATATGAGCAAAAATTTAATAACTTGATTTTTTTAATTGGAGCTTTAATCAGCCTATAATTTACATGTCCAAACATCTAAGTCAACTTTCTCTAAATTTATCCTCAATTGGTGCAACTCCAACTTTCTCGTGAATGTGCTCATTTTTCATTCTATCCTTTCGTGTATACACACACATCTACTTTAGCATTCTTATTTCTGCGACACTTATTTTATTTGTATACTTTCTCTTTATAGGTTAGCATTCAACACTATATATCATCGCTGGCGTTACTACAGTTTTATAAAATTTACCCTTCAGTTTGGATGAAATTTTTCTATTACACAACACTCCAGAAGCATTTTTCCATTTTACCCATCTAGCTTAGATCCTGTTAATAACGTCATCATCTATTTCACCATTATTTTGTATGATTGATTCAAAATATCTAAAGCGCTTACTCTTATTAATAATTTGATCATCAATATAAGCGTTTTTTTTACTAAATGTGTACTTCATATATTCAGTTTTTGATCTATCAAGACGAAAACCTCGAAATTCTAAAATATTTATTTATAGCTCGAGTTTCACTTTGGCTCTCTCTTTAGTTTTATCAATAGATGTAAATTAAATAATAGTAGTCCCAATTTTTATGTTCAAGTTTTCTGCCTCATTACAAACTTTAACTCATTAGGAAAAGCAAAAAATAAAGATTAAGTGATCGAACCAATGAAAAGAAAATGCTCAATAAACAGAATCAAGAGCATGAAAGACCAAAGAAGCTTAAAGGCAATGTAGAATTTAAGTTGAATTAAGATTCTCATGTAAGGATAACAAAAACTTGACAAATACTTGGCTCTTAAGTGTGAATAGTTGTAGGATGATTGAGTAATTCGTAAAAAATAGTTTAAACCTATATAATTATAAATATAGATTTTTATAATAAGCATTAAAAAAATTGCAAGTTAAATTATACATAAGCTTATTACAGTAATCAAATGTCCCATCAGAAACTAGACTGACTAGTGTGTATACGCATGTTTTTTTACCATAGAAGTCCACAAATCTCAAAACATGCATTTAGGTCCACAAAAATATTACACGAGACATCATGGTACTTTCGTGACAGAATCTGTTATGTATTATAAAAATGACAAAAAATATCATTCCTTAATCAATTAATTTTCAAAATATGCTATCATATTCGTGAGCCCGTGTACGACGACTGCTTGCGCGCAAGGCCGCAAACGCCCTGCCCGCGAGGCGGCCGCCGCGCGTGGACGCTAGAG
>JAEMOT010001207.1:24857-53812 GCA_019297695.1 Apostasia ramifera
CCCGTGCGCAAACGCCCTGCGCTCGAGGGGTAAAATTATAATTAAAAAAATATTTGTTTTAATTTAATTTTATTTTTTTGATAAATTAATGATATTTTAAATGAAAATCATTATGTTGGACCTAATTAAAAGCTTTTAAAAAATAACTAGGGCACTAATAAACTATATAGTAATTATTGTGAACCTCGACGACATATTTTGACTCTTGTGAACCTTTATAATAAATTAGACAAACCTCAAGGGCCTAAGTGAAATTACCCTTTATAAATTTCAATTCAAAACTTGATCATTAAACTATTCTTTTGAAAAAAAAATTAATCTTAATTGCTATTTAAACTTCCAAATCAAACATTCAATTGTCTTCAAAACAAATTGATCTAAATTATTTTCAAGCAATAAATTGCCAGTTATCTCAATTAATGTCACTCTTTTAAATTTATTCAATTTTGTGAGATTTAATACCATATAATGTAATCCTTAAAATAATTAAAAATTTAAGACTTTTCTCTTAAAATTAAATAGATAATAGATTACTTTAATATATTGAATAAGATAATTTTCTCTAAATAAAATTAACTTATTACTAATCCAGCCTATTTGATTAAGTCATTAATTTAAACTTGTTGACAATCAAGTTGTTTTAAAAGGTAAAAGATAGAATTATGTATATCTAGTTAATCTATTAGATGAGCATGATGATGCATTGAAATGTTGGAAATCTCAGTCTCATGACACATGATTATGGCAAAAAAAATTATGTCATGTCAGTATGCATATACTCAAGAAAGCACTCCATGAATCTAGTTGAGGTCTTCCCCAACTCAATTTCGAAAAGATCGCTAATGTGATTCTTATCAAAAAGAGCAGCAAACCAAGACTAGTTTCAAAGTATGATAACCACTACTAAAGCAGTAGAATTGCATCATCTAGACCTAGTTGGACCAATCAAACATAGAAGTCTTAAAGGGAAAATAACACGGTCTAATTGTAGTGGAGCACTTCACAAAATACACATGGGTAGTTTTTCTTGCCAAGAAAAGTGACAGATTGCAAGCTTTTAGGAAGCTTGCAAAACAAATTCAACTCAAAAATGGACACTTGATTACTACCATTCTTAGTGATCATAGAGGCGAGTTTGAAAATAGAGACTTTGAAAAGTATCTAGATAAGAAGGGGATAAAGAACAATTTCTCATCACCTAGAATCCCACAACAAAATGGGTTGTAGAGTGGACAAATGACACTTTTATATAATTAGAACTATGTTAAGTGAGTTTAGTCTCCTAAATAGTTTTGGGCTTAATAGGATAAATATTAGGTTAATCCTCGGGAAAAGCCCACATGAACTCATGAATGACTGGAAATCATCTCTTTTAAATAATAATGATTTAGGAAAACTTGATGCTGGAAGTGATGAGGGTATCTTTCTTAGCTACTCCATGAATAACAAAGCATATAGTATATTTACCAAAAGGGCACTTATCGTGGAGGATTCATACATGTGACTTTTGATGATATTAACCCTCATCCTCTTCAGAGAAAGGATTTTGAAGAACTTGACAGATATAATGAACTAAATGTTAATGCCAAAAAGGAGATGCAAATAGATGAAACTCCACAAGAACAAGTTCCTAAAGCACATGAATTATCAAAAGATGGGAAATTTTCAAAAGATCAGTTGAAGGAGCAAATCAAAGGTAATATAGAGCAAGTTATAAAGACTCACTCCTTTTATGTTCATGATTTACATTTTACTGCTTTCCTATCTCAGATTGAACCTAAGACCATGGAAGAAGCCTTAAAGGAGATGAATTTTGGGTGTGCTATGCATGAAGGACTAAACCAATTGATGTGAAATGATGTTTGGGAATTAGCACCTACACCTAAGGACCACCCAGTCATAGGAACCAAGTGGATGTATAATAACAAACTAAATGAATCTGAAATAATAGTTAGAAACAAAGTTAGACTAGTAGCTCAGGAGTATAATCAAATAGAAGAGATTGACTTGGAATAGACTTTTGTAGTTGTAGCTAGATTAGAGACTTTTAGACTATTATTGACCTAGAATTGCTCAAAAGGCTTCAAATTATATCACAAGGATGTGAAAAGTGCCTTTTTAAATAAATTTATTAGTGAGAACAATAGAACATCAATGTAGAACAACCTCTAGGATTTGATAGCTATGAGTTTCTCGATAGAGTATTCAAGTTAAAAAAAGCCACTCTATGGATTAAAGCAGGCTCCAAGAGCATTATATGAAAGACTTAGCACTTATCTCTTAGAAAATTGGTACTCTAAAAGATTGGATGATGATGATATCCTCATTGAACAAGTCTATGTAGATTGCATAAGTTTTTACTCAACTAAAAAAGATCTTTGCCAAGAGTTCTCTTAATGCATAGGGAGTTCAAGATGAGCTTGATGGGAGAGCTAAACTACTTCTTAAGACTCCAAGTGAAACGAGAAACGGAACGTTTATCTCATAGAAAAATATAGCAAAGAGCTCCTAAAGTGGTTTGGGTATGTAGAACTCAAACTAAAGAAGACCATGATGAATACAACAACCAAGTTAGATAGACGAAACTGGTAAGCTAGTGGATCAAACGTTGTTTAGAGATATGATCTGGTCTCTTTTATATTTGATGGCCAGCAAGCTTGATGTCATGTTTAGCACATGCATGAGAGCTAGGCTTTAAGCATAACACCTTACAATTGTAAAACATATTTTTAGGTATCTTAAGGCCTCTTTTGGGGATGTTTGGAGTTTTTTTTGAGATAGAAACACAAAGAAATATATTTTAATATTATGATGTTAAATAAAGTTATTTTATTATAGAGGATTGTATTGGATATAAAATAAAATAAAATAATTTTTTTTTCATTGGAGTATGTTTGAGATGTGAAATAAAGTTAATTTTTAAGGTTAGGATTTGTGTAGGATGTGCAATAAAGTTGATTTTTAATATTTAAATTTATATTTGATGTGAAATAAATATAAAATATTGATGAAAATATTTTTGAAGTAGTTTGAGCTTTTTTTGCCTTCAACCAAATAAGGCCTGAGAGCACACAAACATTAGGATTATGATATCCTAAGAATTGCCTAAGGAATAGTCTAGTTGGATACATAGATGTTGATTTTATTAGATATAAATTTACTAGAAAAAGCGCCTCCAGTACTTGTCAATTCTTTAGTGAATGCTTAATTTCATGGTCTAGTAAGAAACAAAATTTTGTATAGGCTACAGCGGAGGCAAAATACGTCGCCATAGGAAGTTGCATGTCAAATTCTCTAGATCACTCAACTTAAAGATTATAACCTAGAGAATAGTTTAGTTCCTGTTACATGTGACAACATTAGTGCAATTAGCCTCAATAAGAATCCAATATAACATTCTAAAACAAAACATACAGACTTAAGATATCATTTTAGTAGATATTATATTGAGAAAGGATACATCACACTAGAGTTTGTAGAAATAGTAAAACAAATAGCAATCATTTTCATAAAACCTCTAGCAGAAGATATTCCTTGAAAATGTTTTTCCTTGAAACTTTGCAGAAGTTAGATTCACGTCACTTAGAAGAGAATTGGGAATGTTTGATATGCAACTTTGGTTTTAGCCAGGTGATTTCACTTGAATGCTTTAGTGAGTTCCATCGGACGTCCATTAGAGCCACCTGGCTAAAACCCGTATTGTTCGGATATTTGTTCAGATTTCAAAAGTCCGATCAAACCCTATTTTAATTGAATATAAATAAACCTTCTCGTTGATCAAACCATATTACAATGGATATCTGACCTAAAAAGTAGTGAAGAAGGGGAGAGTAGCTTCAAAACTCTTTTCTTCATTCAAGCTTCAATCCTCCAAGTAAAAAATCAAATCTTTAATACATCTTTCCACTGTCCAGTCTCTATTTTAAGTTCTTTTTCCTCTTCTTTTGAGTTTATATAACTACAAATATGGATTTTACAATAAGCATTAAACAAAATTGTAAGCCAAATTATTCATAAGCTTGTTACACTAATCGAACAACCAATTAAAAACTGGACCGTCCAGTGTGTACATGCATGCAGGCTTTCAGCCTGGGAATTGAACGGAAATTCATTCCTTCAACCAATGTCTGTTCCTTTTCTTGGTTGGACCAAAAATATTTACCCAGCATTTTGTCTTTAATTAAAAATCCAATCCTTTGTTGAGCCCAAGGCGGAAATAAATTATTGGATGTCAAGCTATCAAACGAAAGTCCAGTATATATTTTAGCTCGCTTAGAGGAAATATTATCGAACACTCAAACATTAACGTTCATCTGATCTATTCTCAACACACCCAAAATTGGAATGAACACCTAAATTTTTTTAATTATTTGATGTTCGGTTGGGTATTAATCGCCCAAACATCTCGCAGATCTTCACAGATTAGTTGTTTAAAATTCCAAAGGGAGGTTGAAAGGCCATAAATAGAGGCTTTTGCTCATAACAAAGCATATTTTTATACACTTGAAAAATAAAACTCAAAATTCCCAAGAACAATGCTCAAGCTTTCAAAGGTTTCTTCTCAAGTGCTCACGTGTTATCATTTTGTTTCTTGTGAAGTAATTTTTAGAGTCTAGTACTTTTTTTCTGATTTCTCCCTATTCATAAGATTCCTCTTATAAATCTCCATTGTAAAACAAATTGTCTTCTTTCTTTTTTTTCTTTTTATGAAGATTAAGGGGGTTGATCTTAACGAGCAGCTTAATCCCAGCTTGTGAGATTGGTTGAGAGTAGATTTTGGCCTTTAGGGGAGAGACTAGTTATTAAGGAAGATCTTGCACTATACGAGGAGATATCATTGCTGTAAAGGTTTCGATGCCTGCATTTTTACAAAGGGCAGTTTATGGAGTAGGGTAGACCTAGGGTAATGGATCTGTGGGTGGACTAGGCACTAAGTGCCGAACCACCTAAAAATCAACTGTGTAATTTATTTTCCTGCACTTAGTTTTCTTTATCTCTTAGTTCAATTGGTTTTCTTTATTGATTTGGAAAATTAAGTTTTGTTAGGGCTAGAAATTATGTTCGAACCTTGATAAAAAATCAATCGTACTTTACTTGAATCAAAATCAACTCGATTTCCATATGACTCGAAATAAATTCATTCAAAATCAAATCAATTTAACTCGTAATTGACTTGATATGCATATAATCATACGTACTAAAATTTTTAATGTATCATTAAGATATTTAAAGCAAAAAAAATAAGTTATGATGGTTTATATAAAAGGCTTAGGTTATAAATGTACATACAAATGATTTTTAGATATTATATTATAATATATATAATAGGTTAATACAAATTTACATAAAAAATACAACTAATAATTAGGTTTGATTTAACTCAAAAATCAACTTAAAATCAAATGAACTAATCAACCCAAGCTAACTCAACTCGAAAAGCTCAATTATCACAGTACAATTTCATAAACTCGGATTGACAAAATCGTAATTCCTACATAAATTGTTTAAGTCGTACAAGCTCATCTCACAAGTGTCATTGCCATGTACTCTACCTCAGTACTAAATCTTACTACCATATTCTATTTCTTACTCTTTTCAAGATATGAGATCCTCTCCTAGTAAGATATAGTAACCAGATATAAGTCTCCAATCTATTAGAAAATCTACCTAGTTAGCATCAGTATATCCCCTCACTTAAATATAGTCACAGTCAAGATATAAAATCCTTTACCAAGAATTGCCTTAAGATATCCGAGAACTATCAAAGCTGCCATACAATAACTCACAGGAAGACTCAAGAAACTATGGGAAGATTCAAATTTTCCCTAACATGGGAAGATTCAAATTGGCATGAGCTATTCAGAAAATACAAATATAGATAATTAAACAGAGTTATAAGCAAGTCCAAAGTTTTCAAGTCTCCCATACCATGGCTCTAATACCATATCAAACTTGCGAGAGAAAGGAAAATTTTTTGTGACTCTCTCCACCTAAAGGATATTTTATATAATTATGGTTATATACAACTTACATATAATCACATCCAAGTTTAATAACTAGGCCAACGGGCATACCAATAGTAAGCTGTTCACGCTCTTCCGAGTCCTCGAGATCCTATAATCATGTCTTCATATAATTATTTTCAACTGGGAAAATGCTAAAACATCTGAACAACAAAAAAACTGCTTCACCTAGTTTTTGTAAATTTATTTTTGTGAATTTTTATGTTCACAACTGTTAAGTTTTATATAAAGCTAAATGGAGGAAAAAAAATCAATGAATTAGCTATAATTGATTCTTTGCATTTCAAATTTTAAATATTTCAAAAAAATAATATATTACTTCATTGTCGGTCTTCAAAAAAATTCAAGCACAACAGCCAACATAACACAGAGTTGAATCATAGGGATGATGGACTGATCTATAAGCCGCAATAAAATCCAATTTTCGCAATACCTCGGTAGACCCATCAAAAAGTTGAAGTTTTTCTGAATTTCTTTTCCTGAAATTAAGTTTTTCTACAAGGCATTTTGCCGAACACTCGATAGTTGAAGAGGAACGGGATCGGGGATTCTCGATAAACGATAATGACATCGTCGTCTTCTTCCATGAAATTTTCAATGGCTCAAAGCATCAACAGAACTTTCAAAAAAAAAAAAACATCAACACGACCTGGTCAATAAACGGAACAGATCTTGAAAAAGAATCAAAATGCGTGCTTACGCAATGCTGATCTGTCATCTAGCCAAGTCGCAGCAAAATCCAGTTTCGCAACCCAGAAATGGAGGAGGCATTTCGTCGAACATCTGATCGGCGACAGGAGCGGGGACTCCAAGAAGCGAGAAGGGCATCAGCAGCCAGCGGAAACGGACCGGATGAGCATTTCCGTGCCTTCGCCGCTGTACAGACGGCGACGGCGAAAGCGAGCGAATAGCCATGGTTGGCGTTGACGGCGACGGCGAATGCGGAAGCGTTCATTGCCCGTTAGAACATTCTCTCTCGCTGAATGAATAAAAAGTGGAAAAAAAAAAACAGATAACGACGTAAGCCATCTATAATTTATGGGACAATTTATTAGATATCCTACAATATATAATGAATTGCAGATTTACCTCTTCATTTTTTAATATTAAACTTAATTAGATACTCAAATTAGATTTTTTATAGAGCAAATTGTGCCCAGGTTTAACGCTAAATATCACACAGATTCATATTTTTTAAATTATAACATCGAAATCCCTGAATTTTAATAAATTATCAAATAGGATTTTTTTTTATTTTTTTATAATTAAATTTTTTTAAAATTACCGTTTCACTCCTGCCCCTCTCTCTCCTCCCGATCTGGCGCACGCGCGCGGGCCGCAGTCACCGGCGGACAGGTCATGTGGCCCGCGCGCGTGNCAGTCGGATCGTCGGCGGATGCGGGGCCCACGTGTGTGCGCCGGATTTGGAGGAGAGAGAACAGCAGGGGGTAAAACTGTAATTTTAAAAAATTTAATTATTAAAAAATACATATTATTTACTTATTTTATTTATTGTATTTTTAATTTATATTTAAGATTAATTATTTGATAATATACAAAATAATAGATTAATTAATATTATAATTATTATACATATAAATTTAAAAGTAATGAAAAGCTTACATTTTTTAAAGAAAATTAATGAATTAATTAAATAAATTATAATTAATTTAAGCTTTGAATCAACCCGTAATCCAATCCAAAAACTCGATCTATCGATGTAAAGTTAAATAAATTATATTTATAAAGAAGTAATAAATTATAGAAAAACATCAAATACATCACTCAACACATAATTTTAATAATATTATCACTTAATTATATGTACTATTTTAGTTAATTTAATTGATTTGATTTTCAAATAAAAAAAAACAAAATTCAAATAATACAATCAAATAAATTCAATCAAATCATTAACCGAAATAACATATTCTAACTCAAATTAAATCAAATCAAATCAAATAAATTTAATTAGTTTTGTTCAATTTTACTGTTCAAACAGTTTAATGCAGATATCTATATCATGCAATGAAAAATGACAAGCTCACAACACAACCTTACAACTGATCAATCACAAGAAGCATATCAAACGGAATTCACAAATCAAATCCTGCACAAACTCAGGCCAGAATCACTCAAAAGCACTGTAGAACTACAAAGAAACATCCTGACAGTAAAATTTACAATACAATAAACAAAAATGATTCATTCCATATAAAAGAATGCTGTTCTAAACATTATCTGATGCGCAGATTAAAGGCGATCAATAGGAGTGAAAGGCACTGATCTATTTCTGGAAGCAAAGTATCCCACAAAAACTGAGAGACAGAAAGAGATCACAGAAAGTAGCAAAGCAAATGCAGTAGCAGCATCCCATGAGCTCTTCGATGATGAACCCGTGTAAGAAGAAGAGAGAGAAGGTGCAGTTATATCTAACGGTAACCAGTTGCAGCTCGCGGAATAGTGCTGAGAACCGCTCCACGGCTTTCCTTCGGATGGGAACCAGAAAGCAGCTGCCACTCTGCTCATCTGTCCGATCACAAACTGCACGTCCTGCAATTCGTTTAAGTAGATTTTGAACGTATCAATAACTTTGATCGATAAAACACACAGAGAACTGTAAGCTCATTATGTAGTTTCTACTCGAATAATTTAGGATGCACAATTAAATATAAATATAGCACGCAAAAGCAAAGAGAATATTAGACATTAGATACAGACAACACAAAAGTAAAAGAAAACCACCTCATTTAAATTGTCTTATATTACCAAATAAATTGTTTAGGCTCTATTTGATATTGTTGTACTGTATGAGAAAATATTGTTATATAATTGTATTACAAAATACTATTGAATAAAACAGTTTTACTTGTTTGACAAATTGTTCTTAAAAACTGCTATCAAAAGTGAACCATTTGAAAAAAATACTATATTGTACAAAAAAAATCATAATTTTGATCAAATTAGACACATAAAATAAGATTATTATTATTTCATATATTTTATTAATATTATTAAAATAATTATATACATATAATTAATATTTTATTATGCTTATTTTTTATATGATAAAATATATATTATTATTAAATGTAATAATTAAATTTATACTTTATAAATTTTAAAAATATGTATTTACTGTGGTAGTTTTATATAATAATTTAAATTATATAAGTTATAATTTATTTTTATATTATTAATATATAATTATATATTATTAATAATATAGGTTATATAATTCAAAAATAGGTCATCAAACATAAATTAGGTTATATAAAATAGAGAGCAATAAAGCATGCTAACCTGTTGAGAATGGTCCATCGTCCTCAGAGGCCTAGAAAACTCAAAATAATAGGTGCCCTTCTTACCACCTTTGGCATAAGGGCTGTCATCTATTACCAAACCTGAAATAGTTCAAAAAAATTTAATTAACATAATAAATACTACTAATTAGAGATTTACAAACATGTTCATGTTTTCTTCACAAAAAAAGGAAAAAATGAAGCCCATTGGTAAAATAAATAAGCACGAGATCATTAAATATAGCAAATGGGAGATGAAAAGGTGGATGTCACATCAATTGGAACAAAAAAAAATTTCATAGATGTAGTTCTTCATTATAGTTTGTAAGACCACAAATATTCCTGGACCATAAGCTAAAAATTGAAGTGTTTTAGGCCAGTTAGTTACTAGTGACTTGACAAGGTATTAAAGATTTCGAGTTCGAGCCATAGTTCCCCATAATACTTAAGTATAAGGTGTAAGAGAACACCAATTTTATATCGAATCAAATGTCAGAAGAACTTGCACATGTCGGGGTGTGTAACAATATAACTATATTCTTAGACCATATTCTAATAGCTCAAGAAATTAGGTAAGTAGTTATTTAACAAAGCCTATTTATGAAATAGTGAGCACTCGAAAAAGACATACCTTATCTGCATGTATTAGAAAGGACATAAGATAAGATCCATTGAGGCCCCCAAACTATACCAACTTCTTCTAAAGCAATATGTCACAAACTAACATGTGGAAACACTACTACTAAGCAATAGAAAGCAAAGAAACTTCTCCATCATCTAGAATATTCTAGATACTCTACAAACTTGTATAGCATGGTATCTATAAAATTCACGTACATATTTGTAAAAATATCGTAGAAAATATTTGAAAACTATTCTTAGATTACTCTAGAATACCCCCTCCACATTATTGGATTACATCAATTTTAGCCATACATTCAAGAAGAGGCAACCATAAAATAAGACCTAGCCCTTCATTCGTAACCATTCTAGTTTTAGACTGAAGTTTCCATTCTCACGCACTCTAATGCCCGTTCCTTTCTTAGCCTCTTAAGGCCTTGAGTTCTCTCTTAATCTTAGTCTTGTCCCACCCCTCTAGATCAAACAATCACCAAATGGGATTGCCAAGTGGTAAGAGTTAAGAAGCTAATGTCGCACGATACTTAAAAGGGTTAAGTCCATGATAGCTGGTACTAGAGCCAAGTTAGTTGATGGTATGTGCAGTTTGGAAATGGCGACCAATGATGCTTTGACAATGACCAAGGAACGTTGGATGGAGCAAGAAGAAGTAAAATCAAGAAACAATGTGTTTGGGAGATGTGCAACTTACTTGTGAAGGTTAAGTATTGGAGTCTCATGTCTTTACTGTGCTTGACTCTTGCAGGAAGGAAGTCTAAACTCTCAATGATGCTATTTATGAGAGGCATTCTTGTATTGCATAACTAGAGAAGACCATCCAGCCATGAAGGCAAGCATTGAGGGGATGTGAGAAGATCAAGTCTTGTGCAAATGGGAGACAACTGTTGCTACTACAATTGCAACGATTCCATGAGTGGAACGCCCCAAACTAAACCATTAAATGGCAAGAGAGATGCCAATGTAGTTGATAGCAAATGGAGTTCTATTTTGAATGATTGACTGAAGATTACGAAAAAAATCCTTCAAAGTACGCACTGCTATTGATACGGGATGGAAATGAATAATGATATTTTTAATTTATAATTAATAAAATTAACTAACAAAATTTTGAATTAAACGCAAGAATAATATCTTAACAAATTTAAATTACTTTAAAATTAAAATTAAATTATATCGATGATAAATAAGAATTTATCAATTAGACTATGACGGTGGTTTGAAATTCAACAGATCAGATCTGAGGTTCAAAAATTAAGACAAATATCTCACAAATATATCTAATAGTAATTTCACTCTCAACTTTAAGTTTATGATCACATAATTAAAGTTAAATTAAATAATTAAATGGAGCAACTTATTTTATTGAAAATAAATAATCAATATAGATGAGAAATTATACCGATGAAGGAAGTAGAAGTTTGACTTGAGGTCAACGGGCTTGAATGGGATGACATCGCCACGGAAGGACGTGCTGAGCTCGAGATTGATGAGCAGTGTAAGGCGGAGCCGACGAGTCGTGGAGCAAAGGGGCCGAGAAGTGGTGGAGAGAAAGCCAGAGCGTACACAGGTTGCGTGCGTCGCATGCGCGCTACTCACAGGCGTGTATGCGCCAGAGTGGGCGCGTGTGCGAGTGTCGTTCACGCTTGTTCGCACTCCTTTCGTATGGGCTCAAGTTGCTGGCATTGGTGCACGGTAGAGGCAAGCAATTGTTGGAGGTAGGCACGAGTTCAAGGTGCTGGAAGCGGGCACGCATGTAAGGTGCTGGAAGCAAGCTTGTCGAAGGCGAGCAAGCATGTAGAAATAGGCCGAGTGGTCCGGAGAGAGAGAGAGTAGAAGATGGAAGGAGATTTTTTTAAGAACTCACTTAAGAACTATGCCAATCACCTTCAAACCATCTTGAGAGAAATGAGCTTAAGGGAGAAACGTTCATTTGGCAAGGAAGAGGTGCATTTCCTTAGACACATAATTGGGCATGGGAAGCTCAAGATGGATGTCTCAAAAGGTCAAGGCTATGTTGGTGTGGGAGGCACCAAGGTAACAAAACTACTCTCTTCCCTTGATTTAGCCAATTATTATTGATGACTCATTCAGGGATAATGTATGAGGGCAATACCATTGATAGACCAACTCAAGAAGAATAAGACATGGGGGTGGTCCCGAAGCTTGTTAAGGGCAATTGAAGACTTGGATCGAGAAGTGAGCAAACATCCTATAATATCCTCAACAAACTTTAGCAAGGACTTAGAACTTCACATGGATGCCTATGAATTTGCTATTGGATGAGTGTTATGCAAAAGGGGCGTCTTATTGCATATGAGAGCCCACAGCTCAATGACATGGAACAATGCTACAACGTGCAAGAGAAGGGGATGACAGCAATCATCCATTGCCTTTAGATATGGCACTATTACTTGGGTTCTTGATCCCTCGTCAAGACAAACAACATTGTCACTAGCTACTTCCAACATCAGAAAAAGCTAATCCCAAAGCAAGTTAGATGGCAAGATTTTCTAAGGCTTTCAAAGATTAAAAATCATAATTTTCTTTCTCAAGTTTTTCAACTTGAGAAAAATCACATGATCTCTCATCTAAAGTTACCTGAGAGGCACTAGAAGACAAAGCATTAATTAAAAAATCTTTCTTAAATTTAAGAAAATTTAACTCTTTATGGAGTCCTCTAATCTACTTAGATAGCTTCAACTCATCTATCAATTCACAAATAAAATTTTACATATTATCAAATGAAAAATCACTTATCTCAAGATCTTTTTTTGAATCACTCTCATCATGTGTTTTTGTCATCAATGCAAAATATGCTATATGTCTTTTGGGAACATCACTATCGGATAAAGATAAAGAATTTGAGTCATCACAAGTGACAGCCAATACCTTCTTCTTCTTCTTCTTCTTAGCTTTATCTTTACCTTCATGCTTTTTTTGCATATTTAGGCATTTATCTCGAAAATGACCTGGCTTTTTACAACCAAAATATATAACATTTTGTTTTCAATTATTATTATTATTATAATTATTATCTTCATGATCCTTAATATTTATTCAATTTCTATCCCTCCTACATCTCCTGATCATTTTCTTCACATCATCTTTACTAAACTTCTTTCCTTTTTTTATCATTTTTCTAACCATATGGGATACAATTCTGGCTTCTTGATCACTATCCTCATTACTATCACTAAAAGAGGAAGATGTCTCAACTTGGGCTTTCTTGGAAGGTTTAGGAGAAGGTGATAATGAAGGCTTCTTTGATGCTTCTTCTTCCGCCACTAGAGCTATACCTTTCTGCACTTCTTTCTCTCCACCATACCTAGTTTCATGAAGTTCCACATGACTAAATAACTCGTCAATCTTATATGTATTAAGGTTTTGATAAACTCCTATGGCATCCACTTTGACAACTCATAATTAGGTTCTAGAAAAAACTTTCAATACATTACACACAATCTCTCTATTTTCTAAAACTTCACCTAGGCCTACAAGCTCATGATAAATCTCTTTAAATTTAGAGTGCATTTGGGCTACAAATTCACCTTCTTTCATCTAAAAGTTATCAAATTAATTTTTGTAGAGAGCTTTCGTTGCTCTTTTGATTTCCCATCCCCTAATGTAATTCTATCAATTTCTTCCATATTTCTTTAGCACTAGTTTGAGGATCTAATTTATTGACCTCTCCTTTAGTTAAGACACATTGTAAGATAGTGATACCTCTAGCATTTTTCATATACTTCTTTTTTATCATTTTCACTTCAATTTTCTCCATTCAACTCTAATCTGTCATTATCCTTAGGTGGCATATATCCTTTCTTAAACTAATCATCATGTCAAAGTCAGTTTGAATAAATGCAGTCATCATCATCTTTTAATATGCAAAATCCGATCTTTCAAACAAAGGTGGCCTATGGATAGATTGACCTTCTTGATTCCTAAAAGTCATACTACTTCTGGGTGGTTAAATTTAAATAGAAGTTCAGGCTTTGGTACTAAATGTAGGATCAAATATGACATTTAGTGGGGGGTGAATAGACATAATTGAAAAAAATTAAATTTAATTTACTTAATATAAAAGGTTAGTGCAATAAATAAAAAGTAGATAACACAAGCAGAAGCAAATATAAGTGCAAATAAGAAGAGAATATCACATCTACAATGAGCACACGATATAACGTGGTTCGGCTCAAACACGAGCCTAATCCACCTCATTCCGATCAAAAAAATCTCACTATCACATATTTCTTGGTTTAGGCGGAGAAGCCCGAACACAAATCTTCCTCTATCCACTCACTAGAGACCCTCCTCACTTTTAAGTAAAGGCACACTTACTCACCTCCTCTAACTCTTATTTAGAAACCCTCTTCACACACAAAGTGAAGGCAAAAAAAAAAATCAAATATTATAACAAAAGAAAAATCACTCTCTTTATTCTTATGATTGAATCTTGAGGGCTAGAAGAAGAGTGGATGGAAAGCTTGAGCACTTGAGTCTAAGTTACACCTAGATCACCTTAAATGCTTGATTATATCTCCACTTGAATGTTTTACTCACTTTTGAAATGGTGGGGAATAATAGTGGCTATTGAGAGCAATTAGAGAGTTCAATGAGCCAAAAGAGATACCCAACAACCTTCATCTCCTTATATAATGAGTGCTCCAATGTCTAGAAAAATAAGCTGGAAAAGACCTAAAGGTCAACCTCAAGTCGACCCCCAGCTAGCTGTTGGAGAATCAAAACAGGCCAACGGTCAACTCCAAGGTCGACCTCACTACTGAGGTCGCCTCCATGTCGACCTCACTACTGAGGTCACCTCCAGGTCGACCTGAAAAAATCCCCTAAGATGGCTAAATTTTTTGTTGAAGGTCGTTGTTGAAGGTCGACCTCTCACTACTGCAGGTCACCCTCCAGCCAACCAAAAGCTTTTCTGAAGCTAGTACAAGCTAAGGTTAATCTCCATATCGATCTCACTACAACCAAGCCACACAATAAGGAGAATTTCAACTTTTTAATATATCTTAAGATTATCTAATTAACACGCATGGGATTCCAAGTGCTCAAACTCGTATCCAGTGATCCAGGCTATTCTAACAATCAAGATCAACCTCACAACAATTCTACTTTCAAATAAAAATAACAAAATAAAAATAACAAATACAATAATAAAATTTGCTCCACTTAATCTTAAATACTTAATCTCCTCTCCAACTTGATTCGATCTCAATTTTAGCGTAAATAAATATTTTCAATTATTCAACTTGATTGCAATTGAGAAGTAATTTTAATAAACCCGTGATTAAAAATACTAAACAACTTCGTTAGTATAAATTAACTTAAACATATTGCTAAACATTAAAATTTAAAAATTATCACACAAGACAAGAACCAACAGTGGGAACTATACTGCAGAAAAGGATTTAGATAACTCCCTGAAATGAAAAATAAATGGCACTACGGACCTACGATGATATTCAGCAAAAAACCAACACTTTATAGACAGCACTGTTCTACATCTATGACTGCAATTGTGAATTTCTACATTAGCAAACTGCATTTGTGCCTGGCAATGCGCTATGGGCATCAATCCAAATTAGAAAGTGTGAATAGGAAACATGCATAATGACTTAAGCTCTTTAGTAAAGGAAGAGTACCTGAATGGAATGAGATAGTGTTATGCCACCAAGCTCCTTGCCAATCATTTTGAGCAAATGAACTGTTTCCTGAGGATTGTTTGTTTTCATAAGGTCAAAGTTAGCTTCAAAGAGAATAAAAAAATCGTTATGCTGAATAAAGAAAATTATATTAATAGTTTCTATTGAATGATTATGCTTGCTCACTTAACAGACAGCTATTTGAAAATGCCAAATCATACACAAAATGAAATAAAATTTGCTTGCTCACTTAACATAGAGCTATTTGAAAATGCCAAATCATACGCAAAATGAAATGAGATATGCCAAATGCTAGGCCTTTGAAAAAACGATTTGCTGTTTCAGTTACAAGTATATCTTACTATCTGACTATGAAGTCCAAGAAAGGTTGATATAAGCAATAACTGCATATAAAAATCTGATATGTGCATGACTGCTGCTTATAAAGGGCCAGTAATAATTTATCAAAATTTTTGATATTTCATCTTCCAAAGCATCAAATGTATACTACTATAAATTAAAATGTCAAAACTAAACGAATATATCTAATTAAAAAAGAGTTAAGAATCCTATTTTTGATAAGCATGAGTTGGTGGGGAATTTGGATGAATGAGGGGGCATTCAGACCATCCATGGAGGCGATTGTATTTTCACTCGAAGACCCCAAACAAAGAAAGACTGGATTTATGTAAAAAACACAGAAATAGAGGAAAGATCACAGTGCCCAGGGGCAAGAAAGAGTGATCCATTGTACAGTATGATGTTCACTATAGGGATTATAATTTACACCCCTGCTCTCATCATCCCCCCAAGAAGAGAGGTGGAGATCACTTTTTTATGAACATGCTACCCTTGTCTCCTAGATGTAACTACCCACAGCTTTGTCGACATAGATCCTCTTTCGATAGTTGTTAGCATTGGCCCATATCCTCTCCATGCTCTCTCATTATGACCTCTCTGATAACTGACCCTCATCAATAACCAGTAATAGTGCCTGTTTCAATGGGAGTTGGTTAATATAATGTCACCCATCAATCAAGGCTGCCACATGTACAGCTTAGGATGAGGGTTTTTGATTTTGGGATCAACATGAAAAATGTCAAGGAAATTTAAAAAACCAAAACACACAAGCAAATCAATTGGAATACATTACTAAATTCTTTCACTAGAAGTTAGGAAGCTTTGATAGACTGGAAATATGGTGTAACAATGCACAAGATAGAGTGTATGAACAATAGGCAGTACGACTACAACAACAACAAAAACAGCAAGGAAGCCCCTATCTCGAACTAGATGGTGTCAGATACATGGTCCAATGGGCATTGATCAAAGAAGAAATTATAGGCAAACTATAATTTTTTTATAGAAAAAGTGCAACCAGTAGTAAACCACAGTACTTACCTGAAGGGCCCTTTCCATCAAGGTACCTGCAGTGTGGATTCCATGCATAGGCATCAACAAGATGAGAAAACCTGAAAATGAACCCCCAAAGAAATATGTTAACCGGTAAACAAAAATATAGTACAATTCAGTACAATAAAAACCATACCGATCATCTCCAGTCCCCTCACTATTGTCCATCATGTTTGACCCATAGAGCCGACCTGGAATAGCATTTCCAATCGAAAAATGCATGATGTCCACTTCATGACCACGACAAGTCTGATTGTTACACGAACCAGGCATATCTTTGCACCCTCCCATCTAATCAAGGAAATAATATTCTCCGCATAGAGTTAATGTACAAGAAATGCTGCAGAAAATATATGGCTATTTGAACGCAACAATATCTTCAACCAGACTCAATCACTCAATAAATAAATATACAAGTTTGGGAGGGTGAAATCTAATGATGATTTTATTTTATATGGAAAGCAATAGTTAGAAGAGATATATGTACTCACATTATGATATGTAGCATTTTCCCCAACTTGAAACATTAGAGCAACAGAAGGGCATTTCTCATTAGCACTGCACTTTTAGAAAAATAGAAAAATTACTGATTTTTCCATTGAATTTCCATGTCACATGAAATACAATGAATTTGAATTCTGGATGAAGCAATCAAACATTAGAAGGTAGGTTTTTGAGCAATCCATTCTACCCATACTTAAAACCGAAAAACTTGATACAATCCGAATTTTGCCTTTACAAGAAAATATAAGAAGTGATGAGAAAAGAATTACATCTCACATACTCTATTACAGATATGTAATGGTTTCAACGCATGGCTTTCTCCTCTAATTTTTTATTATAATGAGTTGAAATTTTCATCAAGTAGAAACTTCCTTATGGCAGATAATTTTCTTTTCAGGCATTTGAAATGTTAAGCATGAAAAAGAAACTCTGAATTTAATGCAAGTGCAACAAAGAGTTTAAAGTTCATGCTTCATAAAACAGCCAAGTGAAGATATACAAAAAGGAAACACATGTTTTTCAACAACTGAAACATGTGCAGTTTTGTTCTATAGTGACTTTTATACCTTTCAATCAACCATTTGAAGCAACATATTTACATGAATATATTCTTGATTGATTACAATACGTTGCATAGTTGGTACTTCAAATAACATGGAGAAAAATGATGTCCATCATAATTCTGAAGTATGCTAACATCTACTATTCCTTAAACATGTATTTCATGTCCTACTTTTCTAGATTAGAAGCAATGCAAAAGTGAGATGCCTTTTAATTTACAAACATTCTAATAAAATAAGGAAAGAAAAATTTAACAGAATTTAATGATTTGAAAGAGTTTCCAGCGAAGAGGATTGATATCAGTTGTAAGTTAGCAGCAAAAGCAGTGACAACACCGTTACCAGAAATCAGGAGAAACAATATCAATCTGTAGCTATAAGCATTGAACAAAACGCATTTTCCTTGCATATTCGTAATAAGAAAGCAAAGAACAGTAGATAGCATGATCTATGTGAAGAAAACGTAGACATAACAAGATACAAGAAAGCATACCCTTGAGAGTACACATACTCCCCATCAACTTGTAGCATGAAGAAAACAATTCTTCCATCATGAACAGCCTACGAAATTGTCAAGCAATATCTTTTTAGTCAAAGAACACAATACAAGAAATGGCCAATTGTACATGATTAATAAAAGCTCCCAAACGAAATGTCCATATGCAGCAACACAAGACTGTAAGCTAAATTATTAAAACGCTATCTCATGGGAGTAATGTGCTGGACAAGATATTCAAATTCACTATACAATGTACTCTTGGTCGTGATGAATAAACACCCAAATCAAAACGGGAATCTTATTAAATAGCCACGGGGTTATTTGATGATATTGCAAATGCAAATGACTAACCGCCATTACAGCATTAAATAGAGGCTAGACATAGCAAAAAATACAAAAAAAAAAAAAAAAAACTCCAATTGTGCGAATTGTTAATACAAAAAAGTAGAGGAGTTGCGAAGTAGAGTTGAGGAAGAAAAGCAGGCTTTCTTTTATAGTAAAGAGTTCAAATTTTCAAAAATAGTTCAAGAAAACAAGAACTCCATCTAATCTTCAATAAAGACAGATACAATTTCTTCAGAGTAACTTAGCAAGGTCAAACAGGAAATTTTTTCATTTATTCCAGACCAAGAACTTCCGCTAGATCTGGCCGGCAAAAGTTATCTTTCTGCATAAACCCTTGCCGACTCATTCTGTAAGTTAAAAAAATAAAAAATCATGGAGCGAAAATTAGATAACATGTCCAAAAACTTAAGTCAATCAATCCCTCGCATACAAAAATCTCTCAGATGCGCTTGAATTACCATTCTCTGCGATTTGGATCAGAAGCGAAGAACAACACCAGGAAACGAAACCCTAGATCACAGATGAAGGAAAACACGAGATCCTAACCTTCAAGCTCATCTTCCCGCCGGCATAAGCCTTGTCAGCGTCGGGGTCGAGGGCGGGAAGGAGGCCGAACTCGAAGCCTTCGACGCCGGCCCAGTCGTCCGAGTGCCCATCTACGGTGATGATTCCAGGGCGGTAATCTGCAACGACGCGAATGTCAGGGCTCGCCTCGCAGCTCCCCGCCGCCTCATCCCCATGGTGCTCGTGCGGGTTCGCCAGGGGGATGACCGCCGAGAATACGAACGCTGTAAGAACAACCAACCGGAGCATCTTCACAGCAGAAAATGAGGCGGCTCGGCGCCGGCGCCGGCGGCTGGGGCAAGGAGGAAGGTGGACGAAACGGCGAAGACGTAGCAGGTTTCAGGAAGGTGCAGCCGCGACTGGCCTGTAGCCCTGGACGGACCACGGGTGACATAAGAACGCTGACCTTCATCAGTAAAAGTACGATTTAGCCCCCGAAGGTGGCGGCTAACCGCTCTAGTTTATGGATAATTTCGTAATTAGACCCTGAGTCGGATACTTGACCCGTTTAAAGATCCGGTTCCGTGTATTGACCGTTAATTCGGTGGTCCTGCGATGCTGATGTTAATTAAATTAACAGTAGATATCAAAAATAAATTAATTAAACTAAACCTTCATTTAAGAAATGTGAAGGCTGCCGGTGGTTTTTTTTTTTTTTTTGGATAATTAACAACATGCTATACAATTTAATTTTATTTATATCTTACCTATCTATTCTTAGTTAATTACGCTATGTCTTCGCCGTTTTTATTATAATGAGTAATATTATAAAATTTTACATACATATATTTTAACTTATTTCTATTATAATGAGTAATTATAATTTTTCAATAACCTAATTATAGTTAGATTATAAAAAATCTGCGCCATTCATCATATTATTTTAAGGATATTTAAATATATTTTGAGTAAAAATCTTAAAATCTTAATATTTAGGTGGCGGCAAAGGAAGAAGACATTCGCGACGTGAATTAATTTTAGGACAAATTAATGCTTTCGTGTGGTATTGCGGAAGAGAAAAAATATGTAATATTAAGAATAAAAATATAATTTTAATGATTTACTAACAGAATAATTTTTTTTCAAATAGATTTTGATTAAGTTTTAACTCAAATATGTGTACGTAAGATTTTATAATGTTTTGAGTTTGCATAGCATAATTAACTAAGAATGGATGGGTAAAGCATAAATAAAATTAAATTATATGATACGTAGGTAATTATTTTTTCTTTTTTAAAAAAAAAGAATGAAGGACTTTTTACTTATTTTTCATCAAATTACATATTTACATATATCTCATAATTACAAATTACACTCATTTATATTAATAAATATCTAAATTTTTTTCACTTTTAATAAAATAAAAGGCTAAATCTTTTTCTCTTTGACTAAAATAAAGGCTATTTTTTTTTCAATTTAATAGAAAAAATATAATTTATAATTATACATTCAAAGTATGAGATAAAATATATAAATATTTATAATTGAGATTAAACAAATAAAAAATCAATTTTTAGAGGTAACATATGTATTTCTCCCTTTTTTATAATAAATATTTAATTAAAATTAGTGTTAGAAATGTTGTTTAATGCCGAACTTTAATTTGATTTTCTATGTTGGATCAAGAAAATGTATGATGATCCTGCAATCACACCATGTCGGTCAAATAGATGATTGACGAAAATAAAATAAGAAAGAAGTGCGTAAAAATTCACTTTGAAAATCAACTAATGGGAGAAAAAACTGCAGACTTAATATCAAATAAGAAAATTTCATTAAATTATATTCATAATACTTAGCAAGAATTTTGTTATAATGCCTGATGTTAAGAATAATCAATAAAATTAAGACAACTAATTGATCAAGATTTTAAAGTTTTTTTTGTTTCTTTAGGTAGAATTTAAGTTTTGAGTACAATAGCTAAATAGAGAGATTAAGTTTAACTACAATTCAAATTTAAGTGACGACGTAGAAATATCTAGAATTATAGGAACAATTTTAGATTTATTGATCGATCAAACCAATAATTTTGATCAACCTAGGGTTCGTCAAATAAGCCTAGAGAAGGGTAAAAATTTTAGTTGACTAAATTTTTGGTCAACCAAAGGTAGATGATGGGTCAAAGTAATTTTTTTAATTTATAATTTGTTGGTGTTTTATCATTATTTTATAATATAATTGATTAATGTGTTTGAATTTTTATAATCAATATATATGCCTTTTTTTAAGTTTTTATTTGTTCTATTAATTGTTTTGAATTTTTTTATTAGTAGGCTTCATGCCTCAGATGCCCCTACAATTTATGACACAAATTTTTGAGATTTTAAAGAGTGATTATAAGGGCTTGTTTAGTTCGAGCTTTCGTTTTAGCCCAACAAAAATTTTAACTGTAAAAATTAATTTTGTTTAACATCCAACACAAATACGAATATTTAAATTAAATTTATTTCATATTTTATATATTTCTAAATATTAAATTAAATTTTTTTTCATTAAATCTATAAGATAAAATACCTTTTTTCTTATCAAAAATTTAACTCTCGAGTCAAAAGAGCCCTAGACGTCTACACTAATTCTTATGTTTGGTATCAAAACCTAAATCTTTTATTTTTTACTATGATAACAAAAATAGTGTTTTTATAATATCTATGTAAAGTAATATAGTTAACTTTCAAAAGAAAAGAAGATTTTCAAAAATATAAAAATAAAATACTTTTTATTATTACAGTATTTATTCAAAATATTATAATTCTATTTTTATTATTTAAAAGTTTCCATTATGATATTTTATTAGTGCACTAATTTTAGATAATATATGATTATTCATTCTTAATTTAGTCAAACTAAATTATCAGTGGAATGGACTGTTTTTATTGTTCTTATAAATAACAAATATCTTTTTTATTCTAAAATAACAAATACCTTAATAAGCTATGATTAAGATTTATTTTATAATATATATATTATTATTAAAGAGTAAATAACATACTCTTTTATGTCATTCACATAAACTCTTAATTTGGTTTATAATAATGAGGTGATTTTGAATCTGAAAAATTATATTTTGAAGTTTGCTCAACTAGAAGTATTAAATATCAATCCAAAATAAAAAAAATATTATTTTTAATTAAGGTTAATCACTTAGGCTCGAGTTAATATCCCTCTACATATTTAGTTTTTTTTCTTTCTTTTTAAAAAAAAACTATTCAAAATCAGACAATTTTCAGATTAACTTGAAACAAATTTAATTCAAAAGTCAATTTTATTTGAGTTCACTTTAACCTCAAATAAAATCCCTGTGAAACCCAGGGCCCAATTAAGCATTTCCCCCGAAGCAGTTATCGTTCATAGCGCGGGAATAAAAAGCGGGACCAACCGTTATTAACGGTAGGCTGCAAGCGCTTCTTCTCTGCAGGAGAAAGGAGGTGGGATTTTCTTCTCCTCCTCCTCCACCGACGCCGCCATGGCTTAGTCTTCTCCCTCCCCGGAGAAAACTCTTCCCTTTTCCCCTCCATCGGCGGCGTGCGGGAAAACCCTTCCTCTCTCCCCCCTTCCCCCTTCTCCTCCTCAGTTTTGCTCTGCGTCTTCTTCTTCTTCAGGCATGAAAACCGTCTCCTTCATCGTCCTTCTCCTCCTTTACCAGTCCCTCTTTGCCGGAGCTCTGGGCGGGTACAGCCCTTCCGATGCCATTCTCTTGAACTGCGGGTCGTCATCGGATGACGCCGATGCAGATGGCCGGAAATGGATCGGCGACTCCTCGTCGAAGGCTTCCTCCGCTGGCGTCGCCGCTGGCAAATCCACTCCCTCCACTGCCGCCTTCCAGGACCCCTCCCTCCCCTCCGCCGTCCCTTACATGACAGCGGCGATCTTCAAGTCCGAGAGCGCTTACAAATTCTCCGTCAGCAAGACTGACCGCCATTGGGTCCGCCTCCATTTCTACCCCTCCTCCTACAATGGCCTGAATCCGGCAGACGCCTTCTTCTCCGTGACCGCTTCCGGCGGGCTCACCCTCGCCAAGAACTTCAGCGCCTACATCACCGCTCAGGCGCTGACCCAGGGATACATCGTCAGAGAATTCTCCCTCCCGCCAGTAAGCGATGGAACGCTGACCCTCACCTTCACTCCCGCAGGCGACCACCCCAGCTCCTACGCCTTCGTCAACGGCATCGAGGTCTTATCAATGCCGGACATTTTTGTTTCGCCAGCCACAATGGTCAGCTTCTCCGATGATCAGAGCCTCCAGGTGGGATCCTCTGCTCTTCAGACCATGTACCGGCTCAACGTCGGCGGGCAGTACATCCCGCCGACGAATGACACGGGCCTCAGCCGGACCTGGTACGACGACACGCCTTACTTGACGGGAGCCGGCGTCGGTGTCACCATCGCTGCCGGCCCGAGGACAAGAATCCAGTACCCTGCGGTCCTGCCGGAGTTCATCGCGCCCCCGGACGTCTACCGAACGGCGAGGCAGATGGGTCCGGACCCCAAAGTGAACATTCAGTACAACCTCTCTTGGTCCTTTCAAATCGACGCTAACTTCACCTACCTTGTGAGGCTCCATTTCTGCGAGCTCCAGCTGACGAAGGTGAACCAGAGGGTCTTCGACGTCTTCGTCAACAACCAGACGGCGGAGAAGGAGGTCGACGTCATCGCCATTGCTTCTGCCAGGGCTGTTCCGGTGTTCAAGGACTACGCCGTGTACGTCAGCGACGGTCGGAGCGACGACGAGGAGCTGGTGGTGGCGCTCCACCCCGCGTCGGAGGCGAAGCCGGAGTACTACGACTCCATTCTCAACGGCATGGAGATCTTCAAGCTCGGCGACAGCGGCGGGAACCTCGCTGGACCCAACCCCAAGCCGTCCCAGATGCTCGAGGACGATCTCACCGCAGACGGCTCACCGACATTCCAGTCGGATTCTCACAGAAAAGTCAGCGTTATCAGCGGAGCCGCCGGCGGAGCAGCAGCAGTCGGGCTGTTTTTCGTCATCTGCTTCGCGGTGCACCAGCGGAAGAAAAGGATCGCCTGCAGTAGCGATGCGGCCGGCGCATCCGGCTGGCTGCCGTTGTACGGAAACTCCCACACCACCGGCAGCAAATCCACCATCTCAGGCAAGAGCTGCGCGAGCAGCAACATCTCCAACATGGCTGCCGGCCTCTGCCGCCATTTCTCCATCATCGAGATCAAACAGGGGACCAAGAACTTCGACGAGTCCCTTGTCATCGGTGTCGGCGGCTTCGGCAAGGTCTACAAAGGCGTGATCGACGGTGGCGCCACCAAAGTAGCCATCAAAAGGTCAAACCCAAACTCAGAACAGGGAGTGAACGAGTTCCAGACCGAAATTGAGATGCTTTCCAAGCTCCGGCACAAGCACCTCGTCTCCCTCATCGGCTACTGCGAGGAAGATGGCGAGATGTGCCTGGTCTACGACTACATGGCGTTCGGCACGCTGCGAGAGCACCTCTACAAAGCCAGCAAGGCGCCATTGTCGTGGAAGCAGAGGTTGGAGATCTGCATCGGCGCCGCGCGGGGGCTGCATTACCTCCACACCGGAGCCAAATACACCATCATCCACCGCGACGTGAAGACGACGAACATCCTTCTCGACGAGAATTGGGTCGCGAAGGTCTCCGATTTCGGGCTGTCGAAAACCGGCCCGACGATGAATCAGGGGCATGTGAGCACGGTGGTGAAGGGGAGCTTCGGCTACCTGGACCCGGAGTACTTCCGGAGGCAGCAGCTGACGGAGAAGTCCGACGTCTACTCCTTTGGCGTCGTCCTCTTCGAGGTCTTGTGCTCTCGGCCGGCGCTGAACCCCAGCCTTTCGAAGGAGCAGGTGAGCCTCGCCGACTGGGCTCTGCAGAATCAGAGGAAGGGGACGCTCTCCGAGATCATAGATCCCCACCTCAAGGGGAAGATGAACCCCGAGTGCCTGAAGAAGTTCGCCGAAACTGCGGAGAAGTGCCTCTCCGACCATGGCATCGACCGGCCGTCCATGGGCGATGTGCTCTGGAACCTCGAGTTCGCGCTCCAGCTGCAGGAGAACGCCCATAATGGCGCCTCCGGCGAGGTCGGCGCCGAAGGTAGTGTTGGGAGCCACAGGACGACGGGGAGCATCGGAGGATCGAGCCAGACGACAGAGGAATCCGATGGGAACGACAGCGCGATCTTCTCTCAGCTGATCAACCCCAAGGGGAGGTGAGGAAGGTGATGAAGAAGAGGGGCAAAGGGGAGGATTAATTTTCTTCAAATTATCATTTTTAAAATTATGTTTTAAGTTCAATTATTTAATTAATTTAATTTAATATTTATTTTGAGTTGTAATGTAAATTACTTTGATACTTGGCTTTAATTTGGCTCAGCTCATGAGCCATATCTAATTGTTATGATCTATTAACTGTGTTACTCTAAAAAATTTTGTTGATTTCATTCATTACTTGGCCAGTGTGAGGCAGACATATCCGCTCAAATGAATCTCAAAAGTTAAAATAAGAAAATAATCAATAGAAATAGCAATTCATGTCATTCGGAGAGATATTCTAAAATATTTTCAATTGTCATTAAGATCAAAGTAAATGTAATATGCCACGTATGAAAACTTTACTTGAGAGATTATATAGTAGAAAAATACATTATTATTATTAAGAACAAGGGAAGAAGAATAAGATAGATGTAGAGCTTCTTCGTCTCTTTGTTTTCACACCAGTAGACTAAAAATAATTTAATTAATAATAAGTTCTATATAGTTTAGTACTTTTAATTATATTAGTTAATATGTCTTACCTTTCATGAGTGTTAGTGTTTGAGGTAGTGGTAGCGAAGGGGAAGGTAAGCCCAATGGGGCAATTCCTAGAAGTTATATTTACGTTACAGGGTCAATCTACAAAAGAGTACGATATCATACTCCAAAAGAGTTAAGACTTAAGAAACCTCATATAGACTTAGTAAATCCTACGAGAAACATTAGGATGAATTTCGAAAAAGTGAACCAGATAAGCACCAAAGGAGAAGAATTCATAACCAAAATATACAATAAAAATGAATAAAAGTATGTCTGAGTTTATCTCTTTTTGCTCAACATTAATATATAAAAAAATAAATAACAAGAATAAGGTGAGTACAAATTACTCAGTAGATAGTTCAAATTTAAATACGTAAGTGAACTTGGAAGTTAAACATATACTTTATGATTAGAATTTTAATATCTAGTATATAATAGCAGAAAAATATATACACATCAAAAGATAACAAATTAAAGTATAATAAGTAGTAGCTAACATAACAAAGTAGTAATAATATTTTATGCATATAACAATAAAAACTCACCAATAGATCATAATAGAAGATACCAAATAATTATATTATAATTGCATCAATGTATTGAATGAAAACTATCAAATATATAAAGCATATCAAAAGATGATAGATAATCACATGATGTCATTCACAGATTTTTATATTTATATTAATCGATACTACAATAATCTACTAAGGTACTAAGCCAAAGTCTAAAAAAGTGAACTCGTCAGTTCCTATATGGACTCATTAATCCCAAACTTTAAAAACTTATCAGTCCTGCTCATAAGCTATATCAGACAATAGTATTGAGTTATGCATATTTATCTATCATATCTCAAGCAAACATAATAGGTCATACGCTTCAAATAAAATGAACAATATATACACAATATCAAATATACAAAGATAACAAATTAACACGTGATAAAGCAAATAAGGTGTGAAATTATAATAATAACAGACAAATCAAATAATCAAATATCAAAAGTTATTCAAAGCAGTTGTATTTCTATAATCACCTTTTTTGAGATGCCATGCAAATATGTTAAATTTATCATCTATATGAATGTTTTATGAGCGAAAAGTTTGACAATTGTCGGAGGATGGCACACTCTCGTGAAAGAATTAGCGAGTTAAGAGAAAAATGTATCTATGGAGGCATAAAGAAATTAAAGTATTGGATATCTATAATATTAAATTTAATTATTTTATTAAGGTGATGTTATATTATGTTATTGTGATATTATGTGAGAAAAATTAATTATTTAATTTAATGATATATTTAAATAATATTATTAATAATTACAATATTATTATGAGTAAATTATACTCAGATTTTTAGTTTAAGACTTAGTATAACATAGTACTGATTTCAAAAAATTAATATTTAAATTTTAATTTTATAATAATCATCAAATAAGTCTTGTTTTTATTATTAATTTTTTTAAAAAATTATCAAATTGCCTTCCCTTTCTCTCCTCTCTCCGGACCGTCGAATCCCACCGCCGGCAACAATGGAGAAGAAGCCGGTCGCCGACAGAGTGGCTGTAAAGCCATCGCCGGCAATGGCCCCGCCCTTTTGTCCCTTTCTCTCTAGATCCGCACCCCCCTCCTTTCTTTCTCTCTCTAGAGAGAGAGAGAGGGAGGAGGGGGAAGGAGGAGCTCGCCTGATTGCTGGTGGCAGTTTTGTCGCACTTCTGCTATTAGCAATAGGTGGAAGGAGCGAAGAAGTAGCCGCCGGCAAAGGGTGGCTAGGGGCTTTGCCTCTACTCTGTAACAATCGGCTTCTCTGCCATCACTGATGTCAGTGGGATCTGGTGGGTGGTAGGGAGAGGAGAGAAAGCAAATTTGTTAATTTTTTTAAAAATTAATAATAAAAAATAAGGTAAATTGCACAGTCCCTCATGATTAGAATGACACTGCAAATAAGTCTCATATTTTAAAAAGCTTAAATTTGAGTCCTCGAATTTGTATTTGAGCTGCCGTTTGGTCCCACGTCTGAAATTTGTTGGCTTTTTACTATTTTATCCTCAAATCTTTTACCCATTCTCCACATTATTTTAAAATATTTCGAGAGAATTATAAGAGTATTTTGATCTATATAAATATGACTAACAGTCAAATTTAACTATTAATGTCTAATTAAACCATCCAAAAAAGTAATATTTAAACTAAGGGACTAAATGACAACACAAACACAAACTTGAAAACCCAAATCTAGGTTTTTCAAAACGTGTGACCTATTTGCAGCGTCATTCTAACCTCAGGGGTCCCTGTGCAATTTACCCTAAAAAATATAAAATACACTTATTTGATGATTTTTATAAAATTAGGAATACAGATTTAAATTTTTTTAAATTATGAGTCGAAGTGATCTTAAAACTTAGATTAAAGAGCTAATTATAATTTACCCTATTATTATTTTAAAATGGCATATAGATATTATGCAAAATTTAGTGATTGATATTTAAATATAATTTAAAAAAAAATAAAAATATAAAGTTGATTTAAAATTGATTAATTTTTATAACTCGATCATAAATATTTTCAATCTAACTTTGCATAATTTTATTATACAATCATAATCTAATGAAGTTTTGGATCACACTATTAAAAATAGAGATAAATATATATATATATATATATATATATAT
>JAEMOT010001207.1:56305-73911 GCA_019297695.1 Apostasia ramifera
TATATATATATATATACATAAAATTAACTAAAAGATAAAAAATTAATTAAAAATTAGATCGACTTTGGCTCGAATCGAGCTTCAATAGATAATAAATAAGTCATAACTAACTCAAATTGAGATTTGACTGAAATTTTATTTTTTATTTTATTAAAAAATTAAATAGAGATTAGATTAAAAAAATTTATCCCTTCTCAAAGGAAAGACAATATTTATTTGACTAAATTATCCTTAATTTATCCCTGATATTACCGGCGCACTTACAATGATGGTTGCGTGAGGATGCCACACACTTTCACTTGCGATGGCAGTTTCGTAATTCTACGTGAATTCTTTAGCCATTTCCATAATTAGGCAACGGCTGACTTTTCTAATTTCGGTTAACGCAAGTCAATTTCGAACAATAAACTCAAAATTAACATTTTTATTTTTAAATCAAATTTAATTTTAAAATTTTTTATTTACAAATTAATTTTTAAATTTAATTAAGCTTAATTGTAAAATATATTTTTTTATAAAAATATATATTATATATATTAAACATATTAGAATATAACATTATAACTTTTTTTTATAGAATATAAAATTATAATTATTAAAAAATTATTAAAGATGTGTAAAAAAAGTTATTACTTATATTTGAAGATAATAAAATTTTACTATAATTTTTTTTATTACAGTTGAATTACATCAAAGTTTAATTTTAAGCCCTATCTTTTTACATCAATTATGAAAATTTAGACTAGATATATTTAAAATGAGATATTTTAATATATACTTTTCGCAGATAATATTCTTCTTATAAATAAAATTAAAAAGAGGGCTAAGACGAAACTCAAATTATGAAAAAATATTTTAGAATATAAAAGTTTTTATTTTTATTAGATCAAAAATTTAATATATAAAATACACATTTAGTTAAGAAAGAAATACTTAGATTGGCAATGTAAAAATTGGTGATTAAATTATTAAGAAGAGTAAGTGCTTTAGATGTCTTGAATTGATTATTCTGGTGTCATTAGCAGGATCTAAGTAGGTTGATAAAGTGTAGAAATTCATCTAGTATATTGTGTGATAGAAAAATTTTACGCAAACTTAAAAGTAAATTTTGTAAAATAGTTATAAAATTAATAATATTATATGATACTCAATGCTAGTCTGCAAAGCAAAAATATACAAATAAAATAAATATCACAAAAATGAGAATATTAAAATGGATGAGTGGGTATCACAAAAGGATAAGATTAGAAATTAGCGTATTCACAAAAAAAATTATATTAAACTTAATTAAGGATAAATTCAGAAAGAGTAGGCCTATAGTTTAGACATATAAATTATATGTCAATAGAAGTCCCAGTAGAAAATATTGAATTATTAGATTTTATCTATAGAAAAAGAGGAAGAAAAGGCCAGACAAATATGACACGAAACTATAAAGAATGTTCTTACATGCTTGAAGCTAAAAAAAAATATTATTTAATGAAGTGCAATAGAAACAAATTATTCATGTAGCTGACCCCGCTTAGTGGAATAAATATTTGATTATTATTATTGCAAAGTATAACATTATAAATTTACTTTCAAAACTTATGTGTGTATTTATAATTTTATTTTTTTATATATGTTATTTAATGTATGTATACATATAATTTCTTAGTTATACTTTAAAAAATTATAAATATATACATTCTAACAGCGTCGATACCACCACCATTGGGAGTTCAGGAGTCAGAAGAGTCACATATGAGAACGGCGTTGAGTGGAATCAGATATGCGACTTGAATTAAGTAAAAGTTTTTAAAATTGATCAAATTTTACTCGATTCAAATAAAATTTACTCGAAATCAAAAATCTGCTGAACCGGATCAGTTTAACCAACGTGGTTGCCACCAACTACTCCGCACCAGTTAATCACGTAGCTGCCACCTAACTAATTCGCTACACGTGCGCCACACCAAAACTTCCCTCTCTCTCTCTCTCTCTCTCTCTCTCTCTCTCTCTCTCTCTCTCTTCGCTCGCGGCACAAATTTCCCGTCTTTACGAGGCAAGGTAGATACGGAAGCTCGAATTCGTCTTCCGTGCTTCGATATAAAGCCCTCGTTCCTCTGGGATTCTCGTTATCTAACACCCCTCCCTTTGGCCTGCTCGCCGGAGGCCACGCGGAAGCTCCATCCGATCGACGTAGGTACGGATAAGATCTCCGGTCTCGGTTGAAACTTTATTGTAGCCTTCTACAGCTCGCTGTGGAGCTGTACGAATTGGATCTGATCTGTGTTACTCATTCGGATCTGTGTTGAGTTTTCGATCCCTAGTTTTGAGTTCGAAATGCGGGGTTTTGGTTTGATTTCGTGGAATGTTTGGGTATGAGATGCGATTTGAGTAACTTGGTGCGGCTCGTCTTTCTTGGATTGGTTAAGGGGAGGGGGGGTTTGCTGGCATCTGTTTATTTTGATATTTCTTTGTCCTGTTTGTGCGTTTCGGTGGTTGGATCTAGTGGTTTTGGCATGTTGTATCTTGCTTCGATTTTCAAAGATTGGCATTTTCTGTCATTCCCTTGTTTTTGGGTTAATTTTACTGGTAATCTTTCTTTTGATTAAGCCGTAGAATTGGGTTGGTGTTGAGCTGCTACTGATCCATGCCTGCATTTGCTCTGACCGTTAATTTATCCGCAGGTTCTGTTACTTTTCATTTTTGCATCATGGCGACAGGACAAATTTTTTCACGAACTACACAGTCATTATTCTACAATTATAAGCAACTCCCAGTCCAAAGGATGCTAGACTTCGATTTCCTATCTGGTATGGTTTCATTCGTTTAATTTTTCCTTCTCAGTAGTTAAAAGATATAAATACTTGGAATTGGTAAGATATTTGCTCTCAAATCCAATCTTCTGTGCAGGGAGGGAAACTCCTTCTGTTGCTGGAATCATTAATCCCGGATCTGAAGGTTTTCAAAAACTGTTCTTTGGCCAAGAAGAAATTGCCATTCCAGTTCATTCAAGGTTTGCTGAAAGCCTGGATCAGCTGTTATAACGTTTTTCACTAAGATACCATGTTTTTGTAAATTTGTAGCATTTTGTTCACTTAGCCGAGATAAGTCGATCACTATGTATTTACTTGGTAATAGCTTAAATAAAACTGGTTCTCACCCATTCTGAACCTTTCTGAACCTTATGCATTTAGATAAGTGTTTTCTATGCTTGAATTGGATGCAATGGATTTCATGAGCTTTTAATTGCTTTGTTCAGATTTAATAGTCTGCGAGGTATGGCTTTCTGGTGCATTGAATGCAGTGATTCTTGGCACTATATTCATATAAAGTCATCCTTTTACTGAGAAATTTTCTTTTTAGTGCTATGAAAAAATAATAGATATTGATTATGTTTCATTTCACCATTCACCAATACCTATTATGGCAAAGCACTGAATCACACCCTTACCAAAGAGGCTTCTGAAAGATGAATGTGGGATCAGACATGTGTGAGGGGATTCCACATCTATCAAAATTTATTTTCTGCTTGTGGTAGTTATAGTGATGATGGTAGCCTCAAGAGAGTGTGTTGGACACTTAACCTTACCGTTACAGTATTGTAAGTCATTGGTTTAATGTTTAGTAGGTCACTTTCGTTAAATAAAGGATAGCTTTTCTGTAGAAGGCTTATTGCCTAGTTATTATAAGGCTAAAATATTTTAGTGCAATTTGTTAAGCTTTTGATCTTTATTTAAGCATTAGGCTGTCCAAATTTCATATTTCTTATAGTTTGATTAAGCATTAGGGCTCACTATAAAATGCGAGGCTTTAGTGAACAGCCTAGCTCTAAACAATGAGAATTTTGTTGTTTTGTGTGTTAAGTGTTGAATAACATTGATAACATTAACAAATTAGAAGGAGGACTGGAAGTAAGAAGAACAGCTTTTCAGATTGCATTAAAAAAATGGAAACGGCTATTTATAATCAAATTACCAATGTACATTCCTTTGCATGCATTTAGCACTTAAGCTCAGCGTGTCTTAGCAAAAATTGCTAATTTTATTGACGTTTTATCTCTTTCAGTCATTTTTTGTAGTTGTATTTGTTTTCAGTCCGACATACATTATGTTTCTACTAATGGACTTTCTAATCAACCATCCTCATCTTCTTTTTCTGATATTTTATCACAGCATCGAAGCAGCATGCAGAGCTCACCCAACTGCTGATGTTTTCATCAACTTTGCATCCTTTAGGAGGTCGGATTTGTCTATGTTATTTAAAAATCAGCTTCAGCAAGACATCTGATTTGTTGCTATTTTTCCATCACTGAAATCTTTGTTATATTTTCAGTGCTGCTGCCTCTACAATGACTGCACTGCAGCAACCAACAATCAGAGTTGTTGCTATTATAGCAGAAGGTGTTCCGGAGTTGGACACTAAGCAGTTGATTGCATATGCAAAGACTAATAACAAGGTAATTCCTTCTAACAATATTCTTACACGGTTAGTTTGCCTTTTATGGAGTTGGGTTTCAGTGATTATGGCGCCATTAGGAAACTTTACACTTGGACCAAACATGTGCCAATGCTGGACCATAAACTGTGTCAACGTTAGGCAAAAAATGCCCTTGGAAAAGTCATGCCTGGTTCCAACTTCTAAGTTGCTTTGCAATAATGCAGTATTTGTCCTTGTCTATTAAATTTAATCTCAATCTATGAAAGGAAGACTAGATATAGTACTAATAAATTTAGGCTTTTTGTGAGCTATTGTTTTTATAATCCGACAACTTTATTTTAGTGAAACTACTTCTCCGAGTTAACATGCAATATGCTTCAAATATTCATCTATAAAAGTTTATTAGTGAATTTAAAAAGCAAAGGGTGGATCTTATATTATTGCGTTCTTCTGCTTGTCATTTTGATTCTTGCTCAAGTTAACTACCTATTTGACAGGTAATAATTGGTCCTGCCACTGTTGGTGGAATCCAAGCTGGAGCCTTTAAGATTGGCGACACTGCTGGAACTATAGATAATATAATTCATTCCAAGCTTTATAGGCCTGGATCTGTCGGTTTTGTCTCTAAATCGGTACATCTTTTTTATGATGAAGTTCATATTAGTCTCATAGATGCCTGTATGCTCACTGTGTATTTATGAAGTTCTTTAAGAGCATTAGAGTAGATTCTTTCACTTGAGCTGGAAAAAAGTTTGTAGATCCTTAGGTTTTGAGATTTGTTCTATTCATAAAGCTAATCCACAATTTTCCAAGAACATGGAGTAATTTAAGGCTTTCTATATTGTCTTTCTTTCATACTTTCTGTTTCTCAGAGGACTAAACTCAATATTATATTTCATAGTGATGCTGTGCACTATGTCCTGTTAAAAGAGTCTTGATTTTTCTTACTTTGGAAACTACGTAATGCAAGAAGCCTTTTTTCTATGAAGAAGATTTGGCAAAGTTTAGAAGGCTATTCTTTTCTATTCGTAATCACAGTGTTTCATGGGTATTCACAGGATGAGTTATAGATGCTGTCGACTGGAGCCATGAAAGTTTCAAAGCTTAAACCCTCGAAACATATCAACAATTATGCTAGTTACATTGTTCTACATTTAGTAAAATCATCATTAGTTTCTTGGAAGGAAATTAGCAATAGTTATTTTCAAAGAAGTGCCGATCTCCATTTCACCTACTTTTCCCCAGAAGTTCATATACATACATACATATGTTCTATGTCTGTAATATAGATTTTTGCTAATCCATTGTAAGCTTTGTGATCCAGTGAAGCCATTGCAAAATAGTGTTTATTGACTCATTCTGGAGTTGATAAGACTGGTCATTTTTTGTCAGGGTGGGATGTCAAACGAGCTTTACAATACAATTGCACGTGTGACTGATGGGATATATGAAGGTATTGCCATTTCTTGGTCGACAACTAATGTCCTCTCTTTTTCGTATATTCTTGCATACACATGTTTTTGTATTACTGACCTGAAATCATAACTACTGAATTTTTCAGGCATTGCAATTGGAGGAGATGTTTTTCCTGGATCGACTCTTTCAGATCATGTCATTCGGTTTAATAACATCCCACAGGTGATTCCTGTTTTGAAGATGCACTTCAAGTTGTTTTCAATAGTTTTTCTTATTGTTGGTGCAACAGAAAGTAAAGCTTGTGTTATTTACAATTTAAAATGGTGAAATAGGCGATCCTTCTATGGCTTTCAAAAGTTACAAAATTCTTAAAAGGGTAAATTGCATATAAGTCCCTAAGATATTGGATTTTTCCATGCTGGTCCACATATTTTGAATTATACCATTTAGGTTCCGAAGGTTTTAGGGTTTGCATCCTAGTCCACAAATTTTGAATTGTAGCAAGTCACTGTGGTTTGCGATCTATTGTCGTTTGGCCCCACCGCATCTTAACATTGGCCCAAATTAAATGTAACATTGCAAGTGATAGTAGGACAACACGGTAATTCATTGTCAACCCCAGGAACTTAAGTACTATGATTCAAAATTTATAAACCAGCATACAAAATTCCTAAGACTTAGAGACTTAAGTGCTACAAGTCTTAATCTATGGACTAGAGCGTAAAATCCTAAGACCTCAGGGACCTATATGCAATTTACTCTTCTTAAAATGTTGGACCATTGTAATATGACATATATGGATCATGTAAAATTTTTGCAAAACTGAAGTGATGGCAAGGAGTGAATGACAGATCATAACCTCAAATAGTTGGTACAATCTAATGATGGTAATGTGCGAACTTATGTCATACTTGTCCACTCATACTTTTTCTTCTATGTTCAACTTTAGTACTTCCAATATTCAATTGCAAGTGTCTGCCATAAAACTAGTGAACACGAAGGTTATCTTTGTCATAATAAAGCTTAGAGGTTCATGTCTAAACCTAGCATTTGGCACATGAAGGATTCCTCATGTTTTGCATTTAGTTTTGGATGACATGAGTGTAATTTTTTGGATTCAACTTGTGAGTTGATGGGAAGTACATTGACCAAGTATGTGTAGATGACCATGAAGGTCTATGATAATCAAAGCTCCAATAGCTTCAATGTTTTGCAATCTTATGCAATGATTGTTATTGTTAGAATATAAAATTATTCTTTGGTCATAACTTACGAGCTTAAGCTTTTAAAGTAGTTGGTAACTAAAGATTTAACATGACATTGAGCAAAGAGGTCTTAAATTCAAATCCCGGTGACCCCCATTTATCTCTAATATAAGATTTTAAAAAAGAACCTATTCTGAACTCCACGCTGCAAAGCAAATAAGCTTGTGCATGAGGGAGCATATTAAAATATAAAATTATTCTTGGGCTATAACCTATAGGCTGATATTTTTTAGATCAATTAGTAACCAAAGATTTAACAATTACTATAAGTTTTCATATGGAGAAGTGCATTCCTTAATATGAAAATAAAGCTGGTATAATGTTCTTACCGCTCTTTTGAATTTCATGCGTAATTTAATTTATGAGCATAAGCGAAAGACCATTCAGTATATTCTTAGAGATACTTGATTTTGTGTATTTCGTTAAAAATTATTGTTGGATCCAACTTAGGTGAAAATGATGGTTGTATTGGGTGAACTTGGTGGACGGGATGAATATTCCCTTGTGGAGGCTCTCAAAGAGGGTAAGATTCATAAGCCAGTGGTTGCTTGGGTCAGTGGCACGTGTGCACGCCTCTTCAAGTCGGAAGTGCAGTTTGGACATGCTGTGAGCATCTTTTGACCTTTTTTTCCCTGCAATTTGTTATCTTGTTGTAACTCTCTATTAAGTGCTTTAGGCATGTTCTAGGGTGCCAAGAGCGGTGGTGAAATGGAATCAGCACAGGCAAAAAATCAGGCCTTAAAAGAGGCTGGGGCTGTTGTTCCAACTTCTTATGAAGCATTTGAGGCTACTATTAAGGAGACCTTTGAGCAACTTGTAAGTTCCTTTTTCTTCATAATATGCACTGAAGTTGCAAAAGGATTGCTGCTTGCTTTGTTTGTTTACAAGTTTTTGCGTTGTTTGTTTACTTCTAGTCATTTTTTCAAAAATGTTCAAGGAATTCAGTTTTGTTAAATTTCACACATTCTCTCTAACAAAATTTGCCTAACTTTTTTTATATGTAACCTCAAACTTTTACAATGATTTTTTGACCTTAACTTTCTGCCTTGTTGGGAAATGGCAAATATAATCCGCCTACACGTTTGCCTAATTTTTAACAGTAAATTTAGTGTCTTCTTTGGGAATCTGCAACGAATGTTTGCGGATTTGAAACTTCTTTTTAACATTCGTTCATTATTAACATTTAAAAATACTGACTATAAAAAAAAACACTTAAAAATACTGTAAGAACTGAAAATTCTTGTGCCACTTCAAATTTACTGAAGAAGCTACCCGTACAGATTTTTTACCTTACAATATGTAACTAAATTTTTTTATTTCATGTCAGGTTGAAGAAGGGAAGATTAGCCCTGTACCTGAAGTTACTCCTCCTGCAATTCCTGAAGATCTTAGCACCGCAATTAAAAGCGGGAAGGTCCGCGCTCCAACGCACATTATCTCAACCATTTCGGATGATAGAGGTTCACATACTTTGCCTTTTTCATTTGTATCGGGGTGATAGTTTTAAACGGCTAGCTCTTAGTTATACTTAACTCTATCTGCAGGTGATGAGCCATGTTATGCTGGTGTGCCCATGTCTACTATAATTGAGCGTGGCTTTAGTGTTGGAGATGTTATCTCTTTGTTGTGGTTCAAACGAAGTCTTCCACGATATTGCACACAGTTCATAGAGGTGGGTTGACATCATTTGATGCTAGCTTTGTTTTGTGTTGTTACATTAATTCCTGATTGCATTTCTAAAATTCCACCTGCCTTGTTTGTACCGATTCAGCCTGGAGTTGTAATAGCTCCGGTGTTTGACATTTTTTTTCACTGTTTCTCATTGCTATAGCTCGCCTTCTTTCCACTAACAATGAAAATCTTTCACAGATTTGCGTAATGTTGTGTGCTGACCATGGTCCTTGTGTTTCCGGTGCTCATAACACTATAGTTACAGCAAGGGCAGGGAAAGATCTTGTCTCCAGCCTCGTCTCTGGTAGTCTTCACTTCTCTTTATTTGCTATTTCTGTTTAAAGCTGATAATAATAGTGGAATTCTGAAAGTCTCTCAATCTATTTGAAATTGGATTGACACAAAATTGTTTTTGGTCAATTTCTAGTTAGACATGGCTCACTCAGCGCCACTCTGGCCAGCTCAAACTATGTTATAAAAATAATGTTTTCTTTATAGTCATATTCATATGTTGTATTATCGATTAATCATAACTAGTGTGGGGAGCATGCTGGCTTAACCTAAGGACCTTCTAAAGGTCCAGGTGGGTTCAAATTAAAAAATTCTGATTTTGAGTTGGGTCAAGCTCACTCGAGATCGGCTGATATCATTTCTATTTCTATGACCAAACAAATTAGGGGCAAATAAACACGGGATTGCGGACTGATGTTTCTTTAACAGGGCTTCTTACAATTGGTCCTCGATTTGGTGGTGCAATTGATGATGCTGCTCGGTACTTCAAGGATGCATATGATAGGGTCAGTACATCTGAATGTTAAGCATTATAGTTCTGAGCATTACAAGCATATACTATGACATGTTAAAAATTGCTCTCTGAATTTTTGCTAGGGTCTCACACCTTACGAGTTTGTTGAGGGCATGAAGAAGAAGGGCATCCGTGTTCCTGGGATTGGACACAGGTAAAAGCATTGCATGGTTTCCTGTTAAGCAGTCAAAACATGCAAATTAATGAAGTTTACCCTTAGTTATGTAGGCTTTGTTACTAATAATAGTGATCTGACAGGCTAGATATGGCAAACAGTTATAAGCACATACTTTAATAATAATTGAAAATATCCTAGATTAGAATATGGAACTAATCAGAATTAAGGAAAAACTAAATAAAAACCACAAAATGGCCTTGTAAATTGATTGAGAAGAGATGCTCACCTGAAGAGTATGAAATTCAACAATTCTGGAGTCAGCCTAAACATTGCAGGTCCATGTAGAAACTGCTCGAAGATACAACAATATTTACTTTTCTATGTGCATCTTGTAAACTTTTTGATAGATCAAAAAAGGTATTAAAAAGCCACAAATTTATTCATTTTATGTTAATCCATATGAAATCTTTCTCAGTTACTCCTATAAACAAGAATTCAGTGCTAGTCATATGCGTTCAAGTTTGTGCGATCCAACGTGACTTGGTTTCAGCCATTTATGCTATTTTGTTGCATTTCAGTTCTTGCGCTTCTTTCATTTGTGTGCTTTCATTGCATGATTCTGTCAAGCTTTGCCTGTTTTGCATTGTTTTGGTTTCAAGTTTCCTTACATACACAAACGGATATTATGACGAGCATATGGTGCATTAAACAGCTTAATCTCTGAATGGTGATTAATCCTACTTTGAGATTTTTGTAAAGTTTATAGATTAGTTCACATTGGTAGTTGAATACTTCCAAACGATGAATTCCTCTTAGTTTTACTGAACCACACCATCTCATTTCTTATGCTCGATATGTTGCATGATACCGGCACACATCATATGCTTTAAAATGGTGTTGTCTAGTGTTTGCTCGTTTTTTGTAGCTTGCAAGTGTCGGAAAACATAATGTTCATTCTGCGTTCTTGTTCAAGCTCATCATTATCTTCTTATATCCTCAGTAACTTCATTCCAACTATTTTGGTTGGATTTCACATGAACTCCTTCAAATTGTTTTGTAAAATGCTGTTTATTGATTGTAGTTTATAGAACTATTTTACATCTGCATTAATTCCAAGTGTTCGATGTCTACAGAATCAAGAGCAGGGATAACAGGGACAACAGAGTTAAGCTACTGCAGCAATATGCGCACACCCATTTTCCATCTGTTAAGTACATGGAATACGCCGTCGAAGTTGAGAACTACACCCTGTCAAAGGCAAATAACTTGGTTCTAAATGTCGATGGTGCCATCGGCTCTCTTTTCCTGGATCTGCTTTCTGGCAGCGGAATGTTCACCAAGCAGGAGATCGACGAGATCGTGGAGATTGGATATCTTAATGGTCTCTTCGTCCTGGCTCGTTCTATTGGTCTGATCGGGTGAGTCAATTTGTTTGTGCATACAGTATATACTTCAACTTCAAATTATGAACAATAATTACAAACACTTTTGTTAATTACAATATCAAGTGCTAATAATCGGATTCATATTCTCTTCGTTCGAATGAATTGCAGGCACACTTTCGATCAAAAGAGATTGAAGCAGCCTCTCTACCGCCATCCATGGGAAGATGTTCTTTACACCAAGTGATTATCATTATTATCAGCTTTTGCCCGCAAGGCTTAACAGCTCTGTCTGCTTCAATTTCTCATTTTGTTTCTTTTTTTCTTGCAATTTTCTCTTATCATTATTCTTGTGGGAGGAATTCAATTGATAATCCTGCTTCTTTGCAAATTTTAATGGACCAAAACTTGATAAATTTCTCTTATTGGAGAACCAAATTAACAAGCCAGCCAATTTGGCTCTTATTCAGTTTGGCTTCATGCAATTTTTGTAATATGAACATGATTGTATTCTTATTTTTCAGAAATTTTCCATTGAGATCAATGTCTATGCACTAAAGCAGCTTTATTTGCCTTACAAAATGTTCACCCCTCTCTGTTACATCTCTTTTTTTTTCTCTCTCTCTCTCTCGGCTTATGCTTGCAAGCTTCTTAGAAACGGATCAGACCGGTCGGTCCGCCCGTTTGACTGTGGACCGGCCGTCATACTGGTTCAGTTTATTTATAAAATTGAAATAACAGTTTGACTGGATTGGACAGACTAAAAATCATTTTCATTTCGACCATTGAACTGAATAGATCAATTAAATCGGTTAAAATTCATAAATATGTGGAGTAAATTTGGTTAATGGTTATTAATATTTTATATTCTTCCAATTTAGTTTGTTTGATTTTTGTTATTTAATTAAAAGTTTATTATTAATTAATAATTCAAACATTTGTTTTTTCAAGCTGTTTTTTTGTTCATTATTTCATTTCTAGATTAATTTTAATTTTTAAAAAATTTATTTATAGCATTTATAAAATTTAAAATATCCATTAATTGACAGTTGAAACTAATTAGATTATGAATCAATCATTTTATCAATTCAGATTTAATTAAATTTAACCTTCATAGTTTATGATATTTCACATCATTTGCAGTTCTTATAATTAAATTACTAATTTTATTTTACATATTAAGTAAAATTTTAAAAAGAAAAGTAATTTATTTTACTTTTAATGGGTCAGCCATTAAAACAAGTATTAGATTATTGTATTTATATGACATTTTAAGAACCAGGATAAAACCAAAACATGATTTTTCAGACCAATATGAAATTGCCCAGCATTTAAGATATAAATCACAACATATTTGAAACTATATAAAATCACCCATACCTATACATAACAAGGGTAAATTACATGCTGGTCCCCCTATTTTGCCAAAGAGTTGAGAACGATCTAAGTTCGAGTCAAGCCACGCATGCATAGCTCAAGCAATGCTTGTTGATTTGTAGGCGGATTCGAGCTCAGATCGAATTTGAGTTTGAGCTGGCCTGAACTTTAATCGAGCCAGCTCAAATCTTGCACTAAATTGAGAATCATGTTAAAAAAAATAAGTAAATGTGGATCAATTATAATAAAAAATTTGCCCAATATATTCTCTGACTGTTATGTCAAACATTTTATTTAAAACACCTATATTATATAAATAAATTATATTACATTTATTTTTGAAAAATAAAATTCAAGCCAAATCACTAAAATAGAATTAGGCATTCGTTGTTAGTCGCAAATCGGTCGATAACAAACCAACAGATAGATAATTTACCAACTAACATGTGGATAGTCGCAACATGATCGCTAAGTGGCGATCAACTTTATGTTAGTCGCACTCGCAAGTACCTAATCTTCTTGTAATTAGTTTACTTCAAATTAATCCAATCCAATCTTGGCTCAAAACTCGGCCCGATAGAATTATGTCGTATAAATATGACGCACTGTTTGGCTCAATTCGAGCTAAACATCAAGCCATTATCTATCTTCGGACCAAACTCACTTGTAACTATACGTGCAATAAGGTCCGTACTGTTCATGAATTAAATAAAGTGATCCTCAAATTTGCACAATTGTATATCTGATTACTCAACCATAGTAGAAAAAAGTGCATAAAAAAATAAATAAGAGGACCCAATTAAACTCGAGGAATCCCGATAACATTCAACCTTAAATAAAACAAATTACATCAATGAGAAAAATTATTGGGTGCAGACAGTCCGCACCATTCGGCGCCCAATGGGATTGGACGAGTGCCACGTTGGATGTATGTGGGGTCCACAGCACATGTGACGACTGCTCATTAGATATAAAGCGGTGCATCATCTGCCCTCAATAATTTAAAATTCTCCGATGAGTCAATGCAGAAGTACAGCTTAGTGAATGGGTAGTTGGTAGCAATTAAAGTTAGTCCTCCTTATCATGCCACCCTTTTTATTACTACGTAGAATTTTTAGCACCCACAGAGAAGCAAACAAACAGCAGTTTTCCACAGATCCAACTGCTTCATTAAATTCTCACAATCTACTGTCTCTAAGTAGAAATTATTTAGTCAGGCTCGCATTTCACCTCGTTTCTTAGATGCCCAGTAGGCACGCGCCGCGTGTGCGCTCTGCCTCGCGCATAGCACCACGCCAGAAACGGCGAGAAAACGCTGTTTTCTTGTAGTTTTGTGTCATTTTTTCATATTTTTGTAAATATTTTTTTCATAATATATTCTAATTGATGTGCATTCATATACAAATTTCAGCAAAGTGAATACAAAGTGAAATAAGGTTAATACAAAGTCACATAAATATAATATATCTGTGACTTTATATTGATTTTGTTTTACTTTGTATTCACTTTGCTGAAGTTTGTATATGAATGCACATCAATTAGAATGTATTATGCAAAAAAAAATTTACAAAAATATGAAAAAATGACATGAAACTGCGAGAAAACGGCGTATAATGGTTTTTTCTCGCCGTTTCGGGCGTAGCACTGTGCGCGAGGCAGCGCACACATGCGGTGCGCGCCTACTGGGCGCCTAAGAAATAATGGGGAACGTGAGCCTGACCAAATAATTTCTCGTCTCTAAGTCCCTGTTTAGCGCGAGGACCAAAAACAGGACCAAAATAATACTAGTTTAAATAATAATAATAATAATAAATAAATTTTTTTAATCATTCTACATCAATTCTAATATAAAAAATATTATTTTACTTCACTTACTCAATAATTTTCAGTAAATATCAACTTTATTTCACATCCTATTCCAAAATACTCGATTCGAATATTTTAATATAGGATGTGAAATAAAGTAAATATTTTGACTAAAATTTATTGAGTATGTAAAGTAAAATAATATTTTTTTATATTAAAATTTGTGTAGAATGATTAAAAAAATTTATTTATTATTATTATTATTATTTTTTAAACTAGTACCATTTTGGTCCTGATTTTGATCCTCGCACTGAACAGGACATAAGATTGTACACTGCATAATTAGGCTTGCAAACTTGTCGGTTCGACTTCGAAACAGCTTGCTCGAAATTCAATTCAAATTCGTTTGAGATTGTTCCGCAAATGATTCGGGTTAGAATAATATTAAATATTATTAATTCTTCATATATTTGTAACAAAATATTTGCATGAGTATTTTGTAAATAATAAAAATTGGTCGGGTCTTAAAACTCATTGAGCCGTGGTCGACTCGAGAGTAGATCCTAACAAGGTGGATCAGTTCGAGTCCAGTTCCGAGTTGGCTAACTAGTTTTTTTGGTGCCTTTTGTGATATTCGACGTAAAATTCTGAGCTAAAAGAAAAAATTCTATTTCTTTAAATCCTTAATTGCAACTTTTCTTAATATTCTTGTTTATAATTTTGATTAATAAATTATTTTTTTAAAATAATAGGAAACTTGGTTGCAATTATTCTGTCTCTTATAATTTATTTGAAAGAAAGAAATAAATTGTAAGCTCTTAATTATAATTTTTCAGATATAAAATATTTTCTATTAGTTTATTTGCCTGAATAAAATCAATAAATTGCATAAAATGCTCGGTGATCTTCTAACACAATAAATTTATTTTTGTTTAACTCATCTTACAAACATTTTCCCATCTTCAAAAGTGTTCGTGCGAGTCAAATAAGTAGTTAATGCTTCTGTATTAAATTTATTTTGAAGCTTAAATATTTGTTCGATAATAATTATAATTTTTTTATATATATTTTAATAAATTATTTGAATTTAATATGTATAAATTAAGTTAATTATTAAATATTTATTACATAAATATACTAAATATTTTAGAAAATTCTAAATTATTAGTTAAAATGAGATTTAAATGTAAATCAGGATTCATTAAAATAAAAAATTAATAAGAAAAATTACATATTAATATATGTCATATATTTAGAATACTGGATAAATATGTAAATAAATCAAATGTTTTATTAAATTAAAAATTTGTAAATTTAAAAATACTCCGACGGTGAAGTTTTATATAAAAGATATAATTTAATAATCATAACTATAATTTTTAAATAAATACGTTAAAAATTAAATCAAATTAAATTTTTTTTTTATATTACTAATCCTTAACACATGAAGCATTTAATGAATAGAATTTTTAATGAATAATTATATTTAAGTTTTTAAATTTCTATAGTTATCTATTAAATTTAATTTAATAAATAAACTATTATATAATTAAATATATTTTCAGACTCTATTAGTATGAATGATATTTGACATTTTAAAACAGTATTTAATTGATAGTTTAAACAATTTTTTGTGATCTTTATAACAATTTGTGATATTTATAACAATTTGTGATATTTTGTATTAGGATTTTGTTTTTAGAAGCCTACATTTCGGATGCTTTGGCATCATTGTGGGGTTTCCCCCATGCTATTTACGTATTTTTTGTATGAATTTTGTTTGGCTGCTAATCTATTCTGAAATACTGATTTATACGTTATACGTTATTTTGAATTTATATAACTTATCTTTTTACGTTGGTCAAATTATTTATATTGTTATAAGATTTATCTGAGATCATCCTCTTAAATCCTTTTTATTATATATATTTACTTTGATGATAATTATTTATTAGCTGCCATCAGCCAACCCATTTGTTTGATGATTGCAGACTTTAAGAAAAAACAAGAATAAGATGAATCCGTAAAAGGCCTAGTGGCATACTTTAACACTCTGTTGTCATTTAGTTATTTGTACTTTAATTTAGTGTATGTTTGTAATAAAATTTTGAGAGATCATGAACTACTTATACTCGTAATATAAATACTTTTGCACATTCAAGAATAAAAGATAAATGATCTACGCTGTCAAAAATCATAAATTTAAACATTTTGCAGTTTTTCCTAATATTTATATATTTTTGAAGGTGCAAATTAAATGTCAGTTTTTATTTTTTGGATGCAAGATTTCACAAGAATGACTCAGGAGTTGAATCGAATGAATGGATCCGTGTTGAGATATTTAGATGAAATTTGAGTTGAATGGTCGGGTGGGATCGAGTCGATTCTGAGCTCTTTCGTAGATCACTAGTGTTGCTATTAGTTAGCCTTAACTCAAATTCTCAATTTTTTATACTTTGAGCTGATTATCGAGTTGAATTGAGTCTCATTTTAAATTTTATTTTAATTTTTATATATTTATTTAACATATTTTGTATATTATATATAATATTTTAATTAAATTCATGCATATAATATGTACTTTTTATCATAATCGCTTTAATATATATTCTCTGTAACATATATTTATACATAAAATATTTTAAATATATATAAATATAAATAGATATTAAGATATAAATATCGAGTTAATTATTAATTAAATTGATTTTATTTTGAATGAATTAAATTAAAATTGAGTCAAATTTAAGTCAAACAAAATGTGATCAAAATTTGAATTTGGAATAAAATTAACAGTAGTGCTAGCAAGCAATGCTAGCTGTGGGCAACTGGGGGGTGGAAGCTCTCAACTACCAGCATTAAATTCTCAGTCTATAATATCAGGTGATCTTCAGACAATGGAAGATCATCAGTAGCACTGAGTATTTGCTTGCTTCCTTCAGCTTGGGGAAGATGAAGGAGTCTGCGAGGAATGCGGTGGTGCTGGGGATCATGGCCATGGCGGCCGTGGTGATGACTGCTGGAGTGGCGGAGGGGCGGCGACTGGAGAAGGAGGGCATCATTGACGATGGCGCCGCCGGAGGTCTCGGGTTTGGAGGGGGAGGTGGATCCGGCGGTGGGGTTGGCATTGGTGGAGGTTCTGGCGGGGGACTCGGCGGTGGGTTCGGAGGTGGAAAAGGTGGTGGCGGGGGTATTGGAGCTGGCGGCGGCTTTGGAGGGGGTAAAGGCGGTGGCGCGGGCGGCGGTTTTGGAGGGGGAAAAGGAGGCGGCGGCGGACTTGGTGGGGGAGCTGGTGGCGGCGGCGGACTTGGTGGTGGAGCCGGTAGCGGCGGCGGTCTTGG